>BDUI01009823.1:21458-36871 GCA_002335545.1 Apodemus speciosus | reverse complement strand
GCCTGCCTGTCCACCCGCCTGCCCGCCTGTCCGCCTGCCTGCCTGCCGCCTGCCTGCCTGCCGCCATACTCCCAACCACAGACTCTAGCCCTCTCAACTGTACACCCCAATAAACTCTTGTATGAGTTGCCTTGGTCACGGTGTTKTATCACAGCAATAGAAAGGTAGCGAAGGCTCCACGCTTACACAGCAARCTTTCTTACCAGTGTGCCACCTCTCCAGGCCCAAGTACTTAGGATGTGTATGGCTTTATATGCAAATGCTGGAATCTAACTCACAGCCTTGGGCATATGAGACCCTTAAATGCTCAACCGGCAAGCTACATGCATGCCGCACATTAAGGAGAAGAGAGAGAGCACGTGTGGCAGTTAGTCCCGAAGGTCAACTTCACTGCTTGAGGGGAGCAGGAAAATGCAGAGCCTGCTTGCGGGTGTCTGCAGAATTACTTCCTAAAACACCACACCACACCACACCACAAACTTTCCGGCCTACCAACTTGGATCCAATGACAGATGTACGTTTGAGTGGACGGTTGGAAGCCCTGGTGCAAGGGACTGTGGGAACTAGCTGGAAGGAGCTGGTCACGAGGTTGATGCCCTCGAAGGGTCTTCCTTGGCCCTGTGCCCTCCCTGTTAATTCTCCTGGTTTCCCGACTGCCGGGAGGTGAAGAGCTTCCTTCCACGGCCTCTCCCCACCACGTTCTCTACGCTGCGGGAAAGCAGTGGAGCCGGCTGCCCGGTACACTCCTTTTTCTCAACACTTGTTGCCAAAGCAGATCTTTCGTCCATAAGGTGCTCCCTCGGGTATTCTGTCCTAGTAACAAAAGTAACTAGCACATTTATGTTCACTCTTTATATTATTTTTACATCTATCCATTTGCTTCAATTACAAAAGCGATGCTTTTATAAACATGATAAATAAATACAATTAGGAAATCTAAAAGCTTACTGCATACATTTATTGAAACAAAACAGACTTAAATAAATATATGTTGAATTTTTAAAACTAGGGCAGTACCATTCTGTAATTTTTAAAAAATTCTACGATGCATATTATTCTTCATTATTGTACAAATTAACCTTATTCAAGTGTAAAACTCTACTCAGCAGCTGTATCTATTTGTTTAACTCATCCTCAATACTGACACTTGCTTCTGTTTGTTGGTTTTATTAATATAAGCAGTGCTTCAGTAGACAGCTTTCTACGAATACTTTTGTGTACTTGCACACATAATGCAATGTGTGATGGGGTGATGGGGCTGGGGAGCTGAGTGAGTTGGTAAAGTGTGTGTCACTCAAACATGAAGATCTGGTTCCGGATCTCTAGCACCCATGTAAGCCTTGGGAGTACAAGTGACTGGTAGCCAAGCCACAAGATCCCTGGAGCCGGCTGGCCCGTGAGCCTGACCAAGCCATCGAGGACTGGGTCATATAAGACACCCACCACAAAAAAATAACACCTAGAGCAACGGAGGAAAAGGCCAGAAGTCAATCTCTGGCCTCCACACACAAGCCCAAACATGTGAACACACACAATATACATGCATTCAATTAAACAAACAAGCAAACAAAAACCAACCCAGCAGGTTATTCATTTCTTACTGTCGGAATACTGAAACAGTATTTCCAATTAAAGTCTTTAGGCTCCATTAGAAGGTACTTTCACTATTTTTTACACCTACGCCAACAACACACACACATACACACTATTCACAGAAAGATACAGCCAATTTCTTTACATATCTAGATTCGATTGCATAGGATTCTGAATTTGATACATAAAAGTCCAGGAGGCATCATATAGATCTTAAATAGATCTGAAAAGTCAGCGGCATGTTGGTAAAACGCCGCCTGCGATATTAACATTTAAAACACGCGCACAGAGGGATCAGCGCCCACAAACAGAACTCCTCACAGAGAGGTCCCTAACTGAACAAAGCTAGTAATCTCATCTGCTGCTTAAAATGCATTTTTAACACACATAGTATTTCTAAAACAGTACATATTGTTCTACATCAAATACACATTTAAGCCATTTGGCTATTAAACTTTTAAGGCATGTAAGATTCTTTGTTTTACATTTCTGAAGGAATAAAAATCAATCTTTCTAGTGTTTTCTTTTTTACGCTAACAAACAAAACCAAAACCATCCTCCAGAAGATCAGGTACTGCTGATGTTTTAATCTGTACTGAATGTAATGTACGCCCCTCCCCTGGAATTTACCAGCAGTGAAGACTAGGAAGAGTCAGTCTCAAAACAGCCGGCTGTGCAGAAGACCGCGATAGCACGGAGAGCATGAAGGGCCAAGAAGCAGCCTGAGTGTAGCAGAGAGCGGCCAACTCCAGTTAAAAAAGACCAGTTGAGCTGCTCAGAGAGGCTCAGCACAACTGAGCACCGGAAGGGACTCCCCGGCCTGCGGAGCTGCCTGTGGGCAGTAGGGGCCCCCAGCTTCTGTGAGCTGTCTGTCACCCACCCTGGGGTGGGCTTTAGTGATCCAGGTATTCTGAGTCATTTCTGCTCGTGTAAGGACCCCCACCCACCCATATTCCCATAAGGAACCCCAGTAAAACGCACTGGTTTACCACAGCCATACTTTGGTTGGTCATGGGCTCCCTTTCTGGGGTGAACGGATGTGCGTGCTGTGTCTCCCCAGGAAGTCTGTCACACAACAGTCACAAACAAGGGTTCTTGCTTGTTTCTGTCATACAGTGGAAAGGCCTGTAGGATGTGCAAATGGCCGTGTCTAATGGCAGTTGGAGTCCTGTCTCACACTCAGGCAAGAGACTCCCTCTAAAGTGGGAGCGTAAATGAATTCTGAAGAACTGCGTGCCCCGAGAAGAAACAAGAATGGATGTACATCATGCGTGGGCTGAGCAGCCAAAGAAGGTAAGATTAAAAAGCGACAGGAGCGAGGCAGGGGAAGAGACGGCTCAGTGGTTAAGGCTACTGTTCTTGCGGAGGACCCAAGTCCAGGTTCTACACTCATGCTAGCAATCTTATCAAGGCCCTCCACCGCAGGCCTGGGCAATCCGACACCCTCTGTGGACTCCATGAGCACCTGTACTTACACATGCACACACCGATAACACGCATAACTTAAAAAGAGAAATCAAGAAGTCAAAGAACAAGTATGTCAGGAAAAATACTATTTTTGTCGACAGACGCCACGACCTAATGTGCAGACTTAGGGCTCTGTACCATAACTTCAGACAAGAATATAAGCCTTTCATTTAAATGCCAAATTAAACAACAAGGTAGAGCCAGTGTGGAAAGGCAGGGCCAAGTAAAGACAGCCATGCCAGCATCGAGTCCAGAGCTCACACAAGAGCTGGCTGCCCAGCCTGAGCATCTGTCATCCCGGCGGTCCCATGGGGAGCTGTGTAGCAGAGATGGGAGAACCCCAGAACAGCCTAGAGGACTTGTCTTGACTGCCACATACGCACTGTGGCACATACCCACATGTGATGCGCAAATGCACACACAGACACAAAAGCAAGTGCAGGTTCCACGTCATCAGAGAGAACTGACTCTGGATTCACTACTCAACGGCAGAGGGAATGAGAAG
Organism: Apodemus speciosus; assembly: GCA_002335545.1. Classification (NCBI taxonomy): domain Eukaryota; kingdom Metazoa; phylum Chordata; class Mammalia; order Rodentia; family Muridae; genus Apodemus; species Apodemus speciosus. The sequence goes on along the minus strand of BDUI01009823.1, from coordinate 33,306 downwards.
ATCAATACATGTTACAAAGCAACACACACACTGCAATCTTCATGTGACATGGCAACACACACACACTGCAATGTTCATGTGACACGGCAACACACACACAACACTGAAATGTTCAGAATGCCCTACAATACAGCGTGTTCTTTTATTACTTCTTGTACTTATAAAAACAGCTACATGAAATTTTAGTCATGAAGGGCCTTAAATGATGCTCTGTCGGAGCACTCATTGAACTTAAAAAGTAAAACTCAGTTTTGCTAAAGCTTTTAGAAAAAAGAAAAGCCATTAATTATCACCCAAGGGCTTTTCAGGATCTTAAATGTAACATCACCTAAAAATCAGAAGCCAGAAAATGAAAAGTTTTGTCTAAAATATAGAACTATGCACTCTAAGTCARTTTTTAYTCACAGACCAGCCTTTCAGTGTCTGCATACAAGTAAGTCATTTACAACAACTACCCTTAGTAAAGTTAAAATTTAAGGACTCTAAGTGGCTAAAGTTATACTATTTAAACTTGAAAAAAGTGAAAAGCAAGACACATAACTGCCAGCCGCCTTCTTTTAAGATCAAAATGTGCTTTTATGTACTTAGATAATGACTATATCCTTGCCAGGCGTGGTGGCGCACACCTGTAATCCCAGCACTTGGGAGGCAGAGGCAGGTGGATTTCTGAATTCAAGGCCAGCCTGGTCTACAGAGTGAGTTCCAGGACAGCCAGAGCTACACAGAGAAACCCTGTCTCGAAAAACCAAAAAAAAAAAAAARAAAAAAARAAAAAAAAAAGAAAACGACTATCCACTGGGTTAGCAAATATCCGTCCCCAACCCTTTCCTGGCCATCCTACTACAAATGCTTCTGAATCGGATGCCTTTGGTCCCAGGAAGGCTCCAGTTGCACACTGCCTCGCCTCCACCTTCACCACATCCACGGCTCATAAAGTATCACATTTTTTTCTTACTCACTCGTTTCATGTGTCTGAGTGTTTTATCTGCATGCTTGTATGAGTACGTTGTATGCTGTTCCTCCTGGATTGAAACACTCCAACGGGCAGAGGTGGTCTTTAATAAGCAGGGAGATGAACAACTCAAAACAACTTTAGGAAGTCCCTGAAACTGACCAGATTCACTAAGCCCCTCCCTGCCGGAGTAAGCAGTAGGAGCTGCGCGGAAGCTACAAAGACAACGGTAAGACAAGTCAAGGGGTAACTCACACCAGGTGGGTTGTCTGGAAGCAGCAGCAACCAGCCTAGCTGACTAGGTAAACCGAGTCACATGGAAACAACACGCACACTCCAGCCTATGCAAGCTGCCTACCAGCTACTCAGTATGCTCCGGGTCCCCAGCTCTGGGAGCTGCCACCCGTGCTGGGGTGGGCTTGGGTGATGCAACTGTCTTGGAGTCAGTTCTGCTCCTATAAGGAACCCCAATAAGGCTCACTGGTTGACCAAGTGACCAAGTGACCTTTGGTGGTATTTAGACTCTGCTGTCCTCGGTTTCCTATCTGGGTGAGTACTGTGTGTATTAAGCCTGGAAAATGTTTGTCACACAACAGTGTGCCATATGCATGCCTTGTACAAGTGCATCGTGAGCTTGAGGCCAGCCCAGACTATCCGCAATAATAACATGATGACGACGGTGTGGTATGTGTGATGGGGCTCTGAGTCTAAAACGCTTAAAAAAACAAAAAAACAACAAAAAAAAAAAAAACAAAAAAAACCTTCAATACAGAAAAATCAAAGCCAAAAGTTGATTATTTAAAAAGATTTTTAAAATAGGTCACCTATGTCTGTCAAAACCAACAGAAAAGTCACAAGAAAATATGCAAGTCAATTATGGTAAACAAATTAAGATTCCAGCCTCGCAGTGATGGCGCATGACTGTAATCCCAGTACTCAGGAGGCAGAGTTCAAGGCCAGCCTCCTCTAAAGTGCAAGGTCCAGGACAACCAGGGATGCACAGAGAAACCCTGCCTCAAACAAACAAACAATCAAACAAACAATCCTATTATTATTTAACAATTTTTTTCATCAACTTTATAGAAATAAATTTAAAATGTTAAGGAAACTAGATGCAGATACTCTTCTACAGAAGCACGCCAATCATTTAAGGTCATAGTCAGCACGCTCTTTCRCATAAGAAAAGGCAAGAAAATTCCATTTCATTTTATGAAGTCTGCAACGATCAATAATAATAATAAAAAAAATATCAGTTTCAAAGATGCAAAGACCCTGATAAAGCCAAATACAACAGGTATTCTGTACAGTGACCAAGCTGGGTGTTCTCACCCCTGTCATCCCGGCACCGAGGAAGCAAAAGCAGGATTCTAAGAGTCAGGACCAGCCTGGGATACATAGCAAGCTCCACACCAACCCCAGCTACAATAAGATGTCTCATCTCAAAAAGACAAAATAAAATAAAATAAAATAAAATAAAATAAAAACAAAACAAAGGCCATGACCAAGTGAGTCAGACACAGCGAAGTTAACTACTAAGTAGGAGTCGCTGGTCCGTTTACCACGTAAAGTGCCACACTGACAGACTGAGGAAGAARAGCACAAGACCACCTGGTGAGGCACAAGTCAGCTGAAAATCACGCGCTAATTAGCACACCAGAAACCAAAGCAGACTGACTTTTACTTATTCCGACAAAAGTTTCCTATAGAATACTACAGCCGACATCACACTTACTGGGCAGTTGACTCTCTCCCTCCGAGATTGGAGCAAACAAGGATATCCTGGGTGGGTTATCACTTCTAAGGACAGAGGGGTCAGGACTGGCGGGGAACAAATGACACAGCTGCGAGTGAATAGAGAGCGAAACGCCAGAAGCGAAGACTCAAACCCCACCGCACGCACGCACGCACGCACGCACGCACGCACGCACATCTGTGCAGATGCTAGACACTGAAAATCAAAGACGGGCCAGAGACTCCGTTCAGCCTAGAACTCATGAAGAGGTGGAAAGAACTGGGCTGTCCTCTGATCTCCACATGAGTGCTGTGGCGCACATGCATGTACACACACAGAGAGACACGCACACACACACACACACACACACACACACACACACACACGCGCGCGCGCACACACACACACACACACACACACGCACACACGCACACACCTGAGTGAAGTACCTAGCACTAAGTCCATGAGAGCAGAGTGATGCTTCAGGAGAGAGAGCCAGAAACTTCACTCTTGAGGAGGGGAAGAAGGAAGCACTGCATGATCAGATCAGGTGTGACGACATCATGACATTTACTTATAAAGACCAACAGAACAAAGGTCAGACACAGATCCGCACATACACCAATGCTTGATAAGTCGGATGAAAAGAGGCAATTTCCAAGCATACTGAGAGAGAAGCAGTCACACAGAAGTGACCAGAAGCAGGCCGAGTGCGCCCACTGTCTGCAAAAATCACTCAAGGGTACTGAAGTTCATGGCCATACCCGTACCAGCTATTTCTTGCTCACAACTATCCCAGCAGAGTGCAGCTCAAGGGCAGGAGTCCTGTTGTCGGGGCCCACACGGTCTTGTGCACGCATTACCACATGATCTGCTCGCTGCAAGCTTGTGGATGAAGACAGGAGACACTAACCACAACATCAAAACCAGGGAAAATAGTTTCTCAAGTGAGCATGTTGATTGGTGCGTGCCTTTAGGAACCAGAGGCAGGTGTAAAGTAAACCTAGCAAATGCTGGGCCAACCTCGGCTATATAGGGAGACCTCGTCTCAGTAAAAATAAAATAACTAAAACCAGTTCTGGAAGTAGAAATATAAATATCTCTTAGATCTCAGAATTTTAAACAAAATTTTCTAGTTCTGCCAACTAAAAGGGCCCAGTAACTATGAAAATCTTGTAATAACAATGTCAGAGCATCCAAACTGATCTCTGAGTCATAATCCCCAAATAAGCAAAAATGAAAGAAAACATCTTGAAAGCCACTGCTCCCATGCCTTGGGCGTAAAAGATGACTAGTTTGGTATCTCGGATCCTGAAAGCATCATCTTCCTGACTTGGCCCAACAGRAAACCTAGAACTTCAAGCCCAACTGAGTCTCCACTGGCGTACAGTTTGTGCCACTGAGATGCAGGGACATGTTATAGCTAGAGATTCTGTGAGATGGAATCCAGAGTGTGACAGAGGCTGCACAGCAAGTGACTCAGTTTCCTCAACAAATAGATGGAGATAGAAAAGCATAAACTGGCAGGTAAAGCAGCCAGCCAGTGTCACTCCAGGCTCTTGTCTGGTCTTAAGGCGAGCACACAAGTTTGTTGAGAAAAGTGACAAGAAAAGGTTAGTCAATCTAAGACACCCGGGAATCTGGTTTACTTGGTTGTGAAGGCCAACAGTCCTGATAGCCACAGATTCGGGTGGAAGTGGTTAACGCTGAAACGAAATACCCCAGACACATTAGCGACTTACTCAGTAATTAAAAACAAACCAAACAGAGAGCATTTGGGGAGGATTCATTCAAGTCAGACAAGTAAAACAACACAGCATTCAAGAAACAGACCCCGTAACATCACATAGCTGCAGACACACTCACCGGCCGACGTATAGGTACTTACTGCTGGTAAGAGAGACTGCATGTTTTGATTGGAGTCTGCTATTGTAGCAAGGTATACCAGGTTTGTATGCAAGATCTGCTGATACCTATTAAAACAAAAGAAATACCAATATTAAAATAAAATCTTCCAACCTGCTTAAATGCAAAGAGCACTATAATTATTTTTAGAGCTTAATGAAAGATGTTACCTGTGTATCAAAGGCACTTCAACTTTTTTCTTATTTCCTCTGCAAAATAATTCCAACTGATACATAACACATTGAAGGTAAGGGAAAACAGGGCAGTCTCACCACACGCTAGGCATGCATTTTCTGCGTGCTGGTTCTGTGTCAACCTGACAAAGGCTAGAGACATCAGCGAGGAAGAAGCCTCAGTTCAGAAAATGCTCCATGAGCTCCATCTGTAAGACATTTTCTCACTCAGGGAGCTCTTGTGGCTGGTGCCACCATGGTCTGGTGGTCCTGGACTTTATACCATCACAGGCTGAGCAAGCCATGGGAAGCAAGCCAGTAAGCAGCACCCCCCACCCAGCCCACCTCACCGTGGCCACTGCATCAGCTCCTGTCTCCAGGCTCCTGCCCGCTTGAGTTCCTGCCCCGACTTTCTTTGATGGGGAACAGCAGTGTGGAAGTGTAAGCTGAATAAACCCTTTCCTCCCCAGCTTGRCTTTTTGGTCATGGTGTTTCATGGAAGCAATGGAAACCCAGACTGAGACAACGATACGACAGCTCTTCTCCACTTGCCCACCACTGAGGAATCGTGAGTTACACAAGATTCCACGGCTGGTCACATCCAGCATCAGACACACAGCACAGTTGGTTTTACAAGAGCTAGAATGCGGGAATTCAGTGGGATACACTCACGGTGCCTACACTTCCTTCTGTTTTCCTTGTGCTGTTGGAGTCTCATTATAACAATCCCTGACCGGCCTGGAACTCACTCTGTAGACCAGGCTAGCCTCAAACTCAGAGACCTGCCTGCCTCTGCTCCTCAAGTGCTCCTGTGCCATTTGCATTTTACCAAAACCTTTAAACCAACACACTCCCTCTTTCGGCTGTCACAGCTGATTTTAGCTAACATTACACCTTCTATAAGGACATCTTTACCAACACAACGGGCAATCGCTCAACTTAAAAATGCTACAGCCGTTAATTGTTGTGCTAGTATTTGTGAGAGAATTTTGGTTTGCCATCATCTATTCTCTGAAACCATGATGGCAATTATTTATAATGTGTAGGTCTTAACACCTTATCTTCATTGACAGTTTCTAATTTTTGAGGATGGTTCTATATATTTCATTGTCATTGTAAGTTATGGAATAGCCCTATTATTATTTTGTAGTGATAATTGTAAACTGCATAAATCTGACTACAATATTTTATAATATAACTCCAACATTGTCCAAACTGTATTTTTTCATTCTTTTATGTACACACAGATTCAAGGTCAGCATGAGTTTCCTATTATAAATAATAAATTTCCTTTATATTTCCTTTTTTTAAAAAAGGTTACAGCAGACGTGAACAAAATGCCAGAAGATTAAAATCATTAACAATTCACTTTAAAACTATAACGCCAATTCTTAAGACTTCATTAAATACAGCTAGAACAATGGCTTTTAGTAATTCTGCTTAATAATTAAAGTCACTTTGTAATTTTTTTTAAAGTTAATTCATACAAAACCAAAAATTGGCAGTGATCTAATTACTGTTTGGATTCAGCACATAAACACAAATTTCAAACCTACACCAAAACGATGCACTGCTTAAAGACTTCATTTTCCTCAGGCCAGGCATGGTGGCAAAGGCCTGTCTGTGGCCCCAGCTCTTGCAAAGCCGGCATGGAACACATACAGCAAGACCATGACTCAAAGGCTGAAACTCAATTACAGATGTTAGCTATAAATTTAAATGAGTATGTCAAAGGAATTTTATTCAAATAAATGGAAGCATTCTAATCCAGATCCAAACTGAAATAATTCTCTATTATAAACCACCAACTGCAGGTTTTCTAACAGGAGGAAGGCTTGGTTCTTTACTGACTACAGAAACYCGTACTTTTAGCCCCACTCCTCACATACACCGAGTCTGAAAGGAGACCTTTTTATAAGGCCCTCGGGTACACAAGGACCAAGAGTAGCTCGTAGTAGGATTAATTATGTCTTTGCAATTCTCCAGACCACACTGACAGCAAGCAGCAGCTGGGACTGTCTCATTTCTCTGCACAAGTCTTACCTGGAACTTAACACTACCTTGCTCTGAAGACAAAAGTAACCAAACAACCTCCCCAAACCCAGATCAGGCAGCCTACGTTCTGGCCTCTGCCTTCTGAGTGCTGGGATTCAGGTGAGTGCCACCATGCCCAACCCTCAAACATCCATTTTTAAAAATTGTATCTGGGGTGGTGGGAGCAGTTTGGGGACCACAGCTTCACAGGTGGGGTCTGGGGACCAAACTAAAGCAGCAGGCCTTGGCGATGGCCAGAGCCCTGACCTGCTGAGCTGGCTGGCAGGACCAAAAGCCACTCTGAATTAGTCACACACTGACTTCAAAGCCTACGTTTTTAAGTCTCCTTTCTTCTCTGAGTTTTCTTACGTTGGTATGATCCTCCAGTGAATGCTTGTGACTAACTANCTCTGCCTTCTGAGTGCTGGGATTCAGGTGAGTGCCACCATGCCCAACCCTCAAACATCCATTTTTAAAAATTGTATCTGGGGTGGTGGGAGCAGTTTGGGGACCACAGCTTCACAGGTGGGGTCTGGGGACCAAACTAAAGCAGCAGGCCTTGGCGATGGCCAGAGCCCTGACCTGCTGAGCTGGCTGGCAGGACCAAAAGCCACTCTGAATTAGTCACACACTGACTTCAAAGCCTACGTTTTTAAGTCTCCTTTCTTCTCTGAGTTTTCTTACGTTGGTATGATCCTCCAGTGAATGCTTGTGACTAACTATCCCATGGCAGGTGAACACGACTAACTACACGACTAACTAACCCATGGCAGGTGAACACAACTAACTACATGACTAACTAACCCATGGCAGATGAACACGACTAACTACATGACTAACTATCCCATGGCAGGTGAACACGACTAACTACACGACTAACTAACCCATGGCAGGCGAACACAACTAACTACATGACTAACTAACCCATGGCAGATGAACACGACTAACTACATGACTAACCCATGGCAGATGAACACGACTAACTACACGACTAACTAACCCACGGCAGATGAACACGACTAACTAACCCATGGCAGATGAACACGACTAACTACACGACTAACTAACCCACGGCAGATGAACACGACTAACTACACGACTAACTAACCCATGGCAGATGAACATGACTAACTAACCCATGGCAGGTGAACACGACTAACTACACGACTAACTAACCCATGGCAGGTGAACACGACTAACTACATGACTAACTAACCCATGGCAGATGAACACGACTAACTACATGACTAACCCATKGCAGATGAACACGACTAACTACACGACTAACCCACGGCAGATGAACACGACTAACTACATGACTAACTAACCCATGGCAGATGAACAGGACTAACTACATGACTAACTAACCCACGGCAGATGAACAGGACTAACTACATGACTAGCTAACCCATAGCAGGTGAACAGGACTAACTACATGACTAACTAACCCATGGCAGGTGAACAGGACTAACTACATGACTAACTACCCCACGGCAGGTGAACCCACCCAACCTAAAGACTTTGCCTATGAGTCTTAACAAAAGCTGCTCAGCCCTTGGAGAGTCACTGCATGCCCCTGCTGGCTGGCTGTCAGCAGGGGTTAAGGCGGCCCGAGCGCCTCCTGCAGCTTTAACTGTCTATACTCACCCAGTAACTCAGATGTTCAAGCTATTTACCCAACTGTGCTCAACGTCAAGTCTAACTTTGGAAGTGATTTTAAATTTTCAGACATTTCAGGGATGGATAGGGAGAGCCCTTACACCTTTTTCCAGATTTCTGAGCAGTATTTTATAGCATCTGTCCTTTCATTCTGCCACATCTATGCACACATCTGGTTTGTCAAAACCATTTAACAGTTGCAAACATACTTCAATACCAATGCACAGTAAATGAGGGAAGCCCACCCGAGTGCCACCCCACAACAACATGGACACCCATCGTTAACAGAGAACCCGCGCCAAGGCACCACTGCCTCACGAGAACATGGACACCCATCGTTAACAGAGAACCCGCGCCAAGGCACCACTGCCCCACGACATGGACACCCATCATTAACAGAGAACCCGCGCCAAGGCACCACTGCCTAGAAGTTCTTTTCCTAACTAACATAAGGTGGATAAACACAAGTTTATTTGTGGTGTCTATTTTTTTGTTGTTTTGTTTATTTGTTCAGGTGGTATCTTAATTTAGTCCAGGCTGGCCCCAGAACTAACTAACTACATAGACCAGACTGGCCTTTTAACTCAGCAATTTTATCTCACTTAATTTTAGACAGATCTCTGTCTGGATTAGTAATCCTCATGCCTCAAACTCCAGAGTGTTGAGATTATAGGCAGATACCAATAAACCAGGCTAGCAAGTGCTCTTCAGAGTAAGATTGCAGTAAGAAAAATAAGTTAATATTCATCAAAAAGCTAAGACAAAATAAATCTCAAGCCGGGCGCTGGTGGCGCACACCTTTAATCCCAGCACTTGGGAGGCTGAGTTCGAGGTCTATAGAGTGGGTTCCAGGACAGCCAGAGCTACACAGAGAAACCCTGTCTCTCGGAAAAAAACAAACAAAAAAATCTCAAAAATGATTAACAAAAACCTGGTTACTTATATTTTTTTCTCATTCTCTTCTGAGTTTACATGTAAGTCACCTAAGATATAACTTAAAAATCAACAACAATGACAACAAAAACCCATAAGAGAATCTGAACCCAGACTATGGGCACGAAAATAAAGACATTTTCCTGCGAAATTTCATGTTCCAATGTAAATATACCATTACATTGTTTGTTACTGCAGCCTTAAGGGTGTGGGTGTCCCCAGTACCCCCACAATGCCCGGCTGCCCTCTCAGCCCATGTAGTGTTGTGCTCTGTAATGTTCACGATGACAAAACCGGCTGACRGCGCCTTTACGGTTTCTTATCTTTAAACATCACTGCACCTGTTCTCAGTACGATGTACTAAGTACAAGAAATACGAACATATAACTAACAGGAGATTACCAATCGCACTCACATCTTATATTTGAGGATGGGAGCCTCCGGAAGGCGGCTGCAGCTACGAGATCCATTAAAACCTTATGTCTGATGACTGTCTGGTCCTAACAAGTTCTAACAGATACTCCCAAATGTCTATGCTCACTACCAAAAGCGACATCAGTCCCTCAAGACACCACTAAGGACAAGATGAATTACTTACTACAGTGCGAAATAACCAGGCCTAAATTTATTAATTAAAAATTAATCTGAAAAGCTTAATTTTAAAAATAACTTTACCACAGCATATTTATCCAATGGTCAAACTACAGTTTGCAGGATAAAAGTTAGTTTGGTGAGCAGAGGTTTAAACTAAGATTCCATTAACTGACGACCAATACTAGCTTTGACATTAAAATTTATAAAACACTTTGAAATAGTTGTAGCCATCCTAAAATACCAAAGGGGGGTGGAAGCTTCTGATTAAAGCAAAATCTGGATTGACTTAGAAAACATCCAAATTACATAGAAGGAAGCAATAACAGTCTCACGTATGTGTCGGCAAACCAGGCAGGGCATCGCCTATGCACACAACGCTTCCGACCACTCACAGAACAACACAGGCTAGTTTTGTGTCTTTTGAAGACCCATGGTAAGGGTGTGCTTGTTTCAAATGTATTTGCTTCCTAACTGTTTTACAATGCAAATACTATCAACAGTTTTAAAATGGTAAGGACTTGTTTGTTAGCTTTTCTTGAAATAGGCTCTCATTAAGGTCTAGGCTCACCTGGGCAATTCTCCTGCCTCAGTCTTCTGTGTGATGGGATTACAGATGTGAGCCATCTAGCTAAAATTCTTCTTTTGTGTGTGTGTNCGCACGCACGCCCATGCGCGCAGACACAAACACATACATACATGACACACACAGAGACATACACACACGCACAGACAGACACACACACAGAGACACATACACAGACACACAGAGACACATAGACACAGATGGACGCGCACACACACAGAGACACAGAGACACAGATGGACACATACACACATATGAAAGCCACAGTAGGTCTCGGTAGGAAGAAGGGTTTGGAAGGAACGGGTAAGAGAGAATAATGGGGGAGAATCCTATCGGAGCACTGTAGATAGGTGTGAAATTGTGAAAGAATACAAGAACCTGAAAAACATAAAATACAACTCCAACACCCAAGAATTAAGGGCAGTCCTAAGTGATTCAACRTAGAATGGAGTCATAAAACTCATAAGGAAAGGCAAAATGCAAACTTCCAGCTTAGGTCAATCCATGCCCCAGCAGCATCAGGCGCAGGTGAGGAACGTCTGTGACGTCTAGGCCATGTGCAGAGGCAGAGTGGACAGATGGCACACACACACACAGATGGCGGAGCTTCAAATACAAACCAAACAGGACCCACCACAGCGGGCGCTCCTCCYGCCATTAGCACTGCCTCAGATACAAAAATGAAACCTACCCCACACCAGTTTCCTAAGCGCCATTCGTGTGGAGAATTCCTGTGGCAGCACCTGCATGTCTGGCTTCAGGGAGTGGCCTCACCCGATGATCACCCATGACCACACCAGAGTTAGATCACCACTTTTTAAAAATAAAATTTCAAATATCTACCAACAAAACGTACTGGGGAAACAAAACATACAACTGGAAATGATCATACAAAATGCCAAATGTGTGATTAGAAAATAAGATAATCTGATATCAGTGTTTTGGTTGCTATATTTCAACCGCATACTTAGAAAAAAGAAACAACCACCAATCTGGTCTTAAGAGAAAGAGATGGATCTGGATTTGTACAAGAAGAAATAAAACATTCCACGGTGCAGGGAAATAGAATGCTCAAAAGTTTAAGAGAGATGTCAAGAAGACGGACAGAAAGGCTTCTAGTAGCCAGTTCTAGAACAGCCCAAGAAAGAAACCAAGGTATTCGGTGGAGGCACAGGTAAGGCAGAGAACACGGAAGGAAGGTAAGACTCCATTCGAAGGCAAAGTGAAATGCTGAGGGAAGGGAGAGCGTGAGAGGGGACCTCCTCACTGCAGGAGTGATGGAC
>BDUI01009821.1:55718-70916 GCA_002335545.1 Apodemus speciosus | reverse complement strand
AGAATCTCTGACATGATTCCAAATAGGCTGACCAACATTTTCAGTAGCATGAAACTAAAAAATACTTTCTTTTCTTTATTTTTTAAAAGAAAGAATGTCATAAGTGAATGAATTAAAAATATATATTCCATACTGTATTTCATTAAATATTTACATACACAATTGAACYGACAGTAAACATAGAYGTGGAGGGCCAGTCAGCCTATAGTGAAGCACAGGGAATACTTGTCTTTCAGGTACTCAACACTGTAGCCTAGTTTTTCACCCAGTCATACTGCCCTATGGTTCCCAGATGCCTTTCTATTCTTTCCATTTCTCCTCCCAACACCCTGCCCCCWGGCCTAGAATTTAGTCTTGTAAGTTCTGAAATGTTTCTTTATTTTATTTTATTTTTAATAGATATTTGCTTCATTTACTTTTCAAATGTTATCCCCTTTCCTTGTTACCCTTCCAAAAACTCCTTATCCCATTCCCCTCCCCCTGCTTACCAAGCCCCACTTCCACTTTCCTGACCTGGCATTCCCCTATACTGGTGCATTGATCCTTCACAGGACCAATGGCCTCTCCTCTCACTGATGTCTGAAAAGGCCATCCTCTGCTACATATGTAGCTAGAACCATGGTTCCCTCCATATGTACTCTTTAGTTGGAGGTTTAGTCCCTGGGAGCTCTGGGGGTACTGGTTGGTACATATTATTGTTCCTCCTATGGGGCTGCAAACCTCTTCATCTCCTTGGGTCCTTTCTCTAGCTCCTCCATTGGGGATCCTATGCTCAGTCCATTGATTGTCTGTGAGAACCATGGTTATTTTGTTCCCACTTCTAGAAAGGACCAAAGTATCCACACTTTGGTCTTCCTTCTTCTTGAGCTTCATGTGGTCTGTGAATTTTATCTTGGACATTCTGAGATTTTGGACTATTATCTACTGAAATCATGAAATTCTTAGGCAAATGGATGGAACTAGAAAAGAACACACATGGTATGCACTTGCCTTTTCATTTCTTATTTCCCACTTCTTTGTATCACTGTCCCAACTTCCATTTATTTACATTTTCCATTTTAATCCATATTCTTTGTGAAGCTTCATTTTCCAATATCGAGCAGTTATTTTTCCTCATTTGACTTTCCAGTCCCAAATTATCTTTATCATTCCATTGACATGCCATCTTATATGGAACTTTTTTCCTGATATGAACCCAGATCTATCTTGCCCAGAGTTTAGATCTAAWMTCTGATAGATATGACTAAGACCTTCCTCTTCTCAGGTAAGTTCTCCTTGTGATTGGCTGCAGTGGGTGCTGAGYAGGCTGGTGCCCGGGAATGATAAGGAAGCAGGKAGAATTGTGCACTAAGGTTGTTTAAGTGACTGCCCTTCAGGGCCTACAGATGAGGCTTAGCTGGTAGACAGTACTTGCCTAGCATTCACAAGGCCATAGGTTTGATTCCTGGCTTTAAGCTCAATTCACAGAAAAAAAAAAAAAAAGCACACACAAACCAAATCGCCCTCTTTAAAGCAGACAAAAAGGAATAACAAAAATCTTCATTCTTTTTTAAAGATGTTAAAATAATAGAGGTGGGTGAGCTTCCATTTGGTAGGTAAAAGAATTGTAAACTGATTCATAGTTAAGTTAGGACTGACCAGTATAATGGATAATCTTTTATATACTGTATTTATTTTTTATTGAAATAAAAATTTCCCACAGTATATTATGATTATGGTTTCCCCTGCCCCATCACCTCCCAGATCCTAACCAACCAAATCCATGCTTTTGCTTTCTCTCTCTCTTCAGAAAACAAAAACAGGCCAACAGAGAATCTAAGAAAAGGTGTGAGGGACACATTACACACAGGTCTGTCATTCGGGCACATTGTCCAGTTATGGGTCTGCATTTGTTTCCATCTCCTGCAGGAGGAAGCTTTTCTGATAATGGTCTGAGCACTTGACATTGGAGAATTAATCAGGGAGCTTTTTCATGGGGAAGACCAATTCTAGTTGCCCATATTTCTGTGTTTAGGCTTAAAGCTCCTCAAGCTTCCCCTTTTCATTTTAGCTTGTACCCTGGAGGTGCTGTTGTTCAGGTCTTGTTTGGACAGCTATGTTCATGAGAGTTCATGGTTGTAGTCTCTCTGAAACTGCTAAGACATGAAAACACAGCAAAACTCTTGTTCCTCTGGCTCTTGTGTTCTTTCTATCCTGTACTTAGGTATAGGAATTGTCTTGTGATCAGTTCAGACTGGATACCAATAATCTCTTGTTCTCTGTATTTTGATCATCTGTGCTTTGTGATAATGGTCTTTATCTGATACAAAGAGAAGTCACCTTTGGTGAGTAATAAGAACCACACTTATGTGTATGTATAAAGACAAACATCGAGAATTTAGTTAGGGATTATACTGGTTTAGTAAAGTGATGGTTGTAGGTTTTCTTCCAAGATCCATTATTCCATTACTCTTGAGTAGTTAGCTGGATGTCTAGTACTAGGCATGTTGTCCCTCTTGTTTTGYAGACCTTAAGTCCAGTTAGAGAGCTGTTAGTTCTTGCCAAGGTATGTATGCCAAAATTGAACTTTATAACATAAGGTCATAAATATTGCTCTGTGTTCTAAATGTCTCCCAATTTCCAGTTTTATGATTAGACCCATGACCATTTAGAGTTAGTTTTTGCACTGTGTGGTAATGAATGTCCCCCTTTCCCACTAACATATATAGATACTTCATGTTATTAGAAGAAAAGGTTTTTTATTTCTCACTAAATTTCCTTGGTACTTTTGTAAAGAAAATACAACTGAGAGCTGTGGAGATGGTTACATGGGCTTGCTGTAGTACCACAAGGACCTGAGTGTTTGAATCCCCAGCACCTCTGTTTTGGTGAGAATGGAAGAGACAGATAGGTTGCTGACCAGAAAGCCAAGCTAAAACAACTTCCGGTTTAGTGAGAGACTATGTCTCGAAGAAATAATTCATGATTGGAATCATGAAGGAACAGGATGCCAACATTTTCCTCTGGCTTCTGCATGTAAGCATTGGCTCATGCATTTAAACACACACACACATACACACACATACATACATGCATATAACACACACAAGCACTGTGCATGCCAGTTTAGGTCTGCTTCTGGACTTTCCTCTCTAGTCTACTGATTCATCAATTCTCTTTTTTTTTTTTAAAAAAGTATGCACTTGTGGTCTTGATTAATGGAGATTTCTTAAGTATTGACAGAAGTAATCTGAGTCACATTTAAACTTTTTAAAAGATATTTTTGTTCTTTTTAGTCCTTATCACTCCATTATAAATTTTAATAATAGCTTTTCTTTTACTACAACAAAACTGCTCACATTGGTATGGGAATTGCTATGAACTATCAAGGAAGTGTAGAAAACTCACCATCTGAACAATACACAATTTTGTAAGTCATGAAGGTGAAATATTTACTTACTTAGGTTTTCATTTTTTTCGACAGTGATTAGTTAGTGCTTCCTTTATTAAAATTATTTTTAAACATTTTTCTTTTGATGTCACCATCAGTAAATTGCTTCTTTAAGTTCATTCTGGGGCTATTTTGTGTAATATTTAAATATATAATTTGTTTTCTTCTTGGCCTTGTTATCTCCTGACCCTTTAAAAGTCACTTGTTCTATTACTCTGTTTTGTGTTCCCTCAGTTTTGCTCATGTAGATGACCATACAATCTAAGGGGAAAGTATCTACTCCTTTTCTAATGTAGTTGCGCTTTATTTTCTTTTATTATTATAATAGCGAGAAACTCCGATAATGAACAGAATGGGTGAGGGTGAGGTTCTGCCTTACTCCTGGCTTTAGATGAAAAGTATGCATGTGTTTAATATGAAGTATGATGCTAACAGGGAGGTTTCTTCTTTTCAGTTTCTCCTGGTTGAGGCTGATACCCTCCTGTATTGAGAGCTTCTCTCATGAGTGAAGATTGCATTTTGTCAAACGCTTTCCCTATCTTTTGAGACTATTATGTGTTTCTTGTTCTTAATTAATATGCTAAAAACTACATTGATTTTCAAATATACACCAATATCTTACATATCTGGGGTTAAGTATACTATTGTTATATTTAACTTAATGTCTTATTAAGGATGTTTCTATCTGTGCTCCTGATTTTTACTTGTGATGTACTTGGCTTAGAATAATACTGACCACATAAAAAGAATCTGTAAGTGTTTTTTTTCTTCAATTATTTGAATGTTTGGATATGATTGGCATATTTTCTTTGATAGATTATAAAAAAAAGTCACTTGAAGCTGAATAAGTGTTTCAACATTTAAGAACATTTGACTCTTTTCTAGAGAATTACAGTTTGGTTCTCCTCACCTATGTCAGGCAGTTTACAACTACAATTAACTCCAGATTCGAAGGATCCAATGCCTCAAATGCAGACTGAGTTCAAAGTCAACCTAACTAACCTAGCAAGGTCCTGTCACAAAAGCAAAAGAGCTGAGGCTGCAGCTTAGGGGTGGGGCATGTGTCTAGTGTGGATGATGTATCAAGTTTCATCCCCTCCTCCAYAGAACAAAAATAAAAACAGAGAAAAAAGAAAAATATTATCAGTATGCCATTCTAATTTACTTGCATTTCATAACTTCATTTCAAAAGTAGGCATACAGCAAGTCTGTGTTCTGATTGTTTTCCTTTTCTTTATGTTATTATTATTGTTTTGTTGTTGTTATTGCTGTGAAGATGGCTTCTAGTCATAAAATTTGCTTGTCACACCTATAGTGCTGTTTTATTTTATTATTATTTTAATTTTAGCTCTTTATTTGAATATAAATCTGTAGAAAAATACACATCATGAAGTGTGATGAGTTTTTCACTCTAAGGAAACATATGGAATCCATATTAAACTTTAAAAAAAAAAAANAGAACAAAAATAAAAACAGAGAAAAAAGAAAAATATTATCAGTATGCCATTCTAATTTACTTGCATTTCATAACTTCATTTCAAAAGTAGGCATACAGCAAGTCTGTGTTCTGATTGTTTTCCTTTTCTTTATGTTATTATTATTGTTTTGTTGTTGTTATTGCTGTGAAGATGGCTTCTAGTCATAAAATTTGCTTGTCACACCTATAGTGCTGTTTTATTTTATTATTATTTTAATTTTAGCTCTTTATTTGAATATAAATCTGTAGAAAAATACACATCATGAAGTGTGATGAGTTTTTCACTCTAAGGAAACATATGGAATCCATATTAAACTTTAAAAAAAAAAAAACGTGTTAGCAGCATCGAGGAAGTTATTTTCTGGTCCCCTCTGAAAGTCTCCATTTCTCCACACACCAGTGTTGACTCTGCATAGAGTGGACTTTTTTATTTATGTAAATGAAGCAGCATAGTATGTACTTATTTCTGTATTGTTTCTTTTCTCAGCATCTTACTGGTTCTGTAAACTCATCTGTAGTACTGCATAGAGCAGCAGATCAGTCTTCTTGCTGCATGGGCAAAACTTCACTCAYTATGCTGTTGATGATCGCGTAGGTAGTCTGAGCAYGGCAGCAAAGACTTCTGATAGATATTGTACTCCATGCAAAAAGAAGTATCACATCACAGTGAGAGACTATGCATATGTTCAATTTTAGTACACACTTCCAACACTTTGGAAGTGTTCGGTTATACCAATTGATGTTTCCACCAAAATGTGAGAGAACGTTAATTGTTCTGTTTTTTCTTCAATGGTTGCTATTTTTCTCATTTGAAATGATTTTTATCATCATACATTCATATAAAAATTGGGTTTATTATGACATCATAATACATTCATATATAAATACATACATATTTTGATCATATCTACTCTGTTACCTCTTGTCTCACTCCCACTTCTTTACTCTTAGTGCCAGAAGGTACTGCATAGGCTGCTAGGGGACAGTTGCTGTCAACTGTCTTACTCAGCTCTTGGCCACGTATTCAACAATACTCACTGTCCAAGCAAGACGAGCACACAATGCATCTGTGGTAAGTTTGTTAAGGGGATATCCAACTACTTTCTGATTGGATTTAATGTTGGCTCCCCAAGAGGATCTCTTCTGGTGTTGTAAACCCAATTCAAGCCTTTGGCTGGGGAGGTCATTGGTCCCAGTGCAGACACTTCTGCTATTTGTATGGTAAATGGACATGATATACCTTTCAAGTTGACTTATAAATAACTATATTTTTATGCCTATAGGTCACTGCTACTATCAACTTTGGTTTCATAAGCTTCTTTTACAATGGTTAGCAGTGACTCTAGAGATGCATAACTGGTCAAAGTAGAGAAAATAATGACTGTTGAATACCCAACCGTGAAGGATATGTCTATATGACTCTCAGGGAACATCATAAGAGAAGGGGATAAAAAATGTAGGGTGGTAGTGACATGAAATTCTGACTTCTGAACACATCTGCTAGACTCATGAACTCACACCAGCTGTGATTACCTGCCAGTTAACAGGTATTGTAGAAAGGAGAAAGTCTCATGAGAGCCCCCCACCCTTTCTTGAAGATTTATACACAGATAACAGTTGATAAGGAAAGGAAAAATATTTTCTTCAACGATGTAGCCACTTTTAAGGGGGCCTATGTTTTTGCCATTTTTACATCTTAGCCTTGCTTCCCAAGAATTACTCCCGTTCCTAAAGAGTTTAATGGCCAATCAACCAGTGACAAGAGATTTAGTTCAAAGATTTACAAGCAATAGGCATCTTTACTTTCTATTAGTAGATCCATGTACAGGTTGTAGAGAACAAAATCTGAGCATCTTTCAAGTCTGCCACAGCTTCTGTTTTCTTCCAAAAACCTTCCCATCTCCCTTTATGAACAACCTGTTAGTCTAACAGATTACCTTAATATATTACTCCTTGCTCAGTGTCTGCCTGGATATCTACCCCACCATTTATCCTACAGCTAATCAGGGCTAGCAGGAACCTGAGTTGTCTTTGTTCATTTCCTATTGGTTTTGACACTTTTACCAATGATATTTTCAAAAGAAAGAAGATCTGTCCAGAAAAGAAAAAAAAAACTATGAGTTGGGAAAAAATAAAAGCTGTTGGTTTGAAGACARTTCAACTGTGGTGACCCACCTTGGCACTGAACTAGAGAAGATATGAATATAGACACCAGGAAGTCATAAACTCCTACTGTTCTCCTACAAGCCCAGTGGTGTTACAAGAATAACCATCCTACTATTTGTTTATTGCCTTTTGTCAACTTCAAGAGCCATTAATAAAAAATATGTCCAGCATTGTCCAAGTTATGTTGTTCATTTAAGGCAAGACTTGCAGGCTCCTTTTGCCCATTAGAGAGAAATTCTACTTTTATATATGTTTTCCTTTTACCACATAATACTGGATAGGACTGGTGCATAGGAACAACACAAGTGGACAGTCTCTTGCCACTCTTTTTTTCAGTAGAAAATCTTTGAAACTTTTGTCACGAAAAATATTGATTTTTTTTCCTGGAGATCTTACTTGGTCATACACATTATAAAATTTCACTTTTGCTTCTTAATGAATCATTATTCTCCTTGAACACTAAATTTAAAATTTTCCCTATACAAATATGATAGTACTTTTTCTCTTTAATTAATTTTGTGAGTTATACTGCTTGCTTCCTAATTTTAAGGCAACCTTGCATTTCTGGAATAAATTCATGCTATATTATCAAATTTTATATATAGTGTTTATTATCTTAAAGTATTTTTATAATTACATTTGTGAATAAGGTCGTCTTGTGTTTTTAATATCTTATATCTGTCAGTTGATTTTTGCTAACCTGACATAAACCTAGACATATTTGGATAAAGGGAACCTCAGTTAAGGAATCGCCTCCTTTGCTTGGCCTGTAGGCATATCTGTGGGGCATTTTCTTAAGTAATTATTGATGTGAGAGTGCCCTACCTACTGTGAGTGGATCCATCCTGGGCAGAAAGCCCTRGTCTATGACAAAGGGAGCTGAGCAAGTCATTAGAAGCAAGTCATTGGGCAGAGTTCCTCCACAATTCCAGCCTTTGCTCCTGCTTGAGTTCCTGTCCTGACCCACTCAGTGATGGATTGTAACTGAACTATGTAAGTCAAATAAATCCAGTCCAAGATGTTTTTAGTCAGTGTTTTATCACAAGGAAACTCTTTAGTAACTGCTTGTCATCTTCTGGGCTTTGCAAAGAGCTTGTATCAAGCAGGTCTAAGTACCTTCTTTTAACATGGGGCTGCATAACCAATACTGACTCATTGCCTAACTATAATGGAGTCACTTTTATTAAATGTTTATGGTTATATCTTTGTGTCATTTATTCCGGATTTTTTGACTTTCCAAGTTCATTTTAGATAGCTTATGATACCTCATGAACRTCTTACAAGTCAGTACCTGTATGTTATTCCTCCGCCCCCAGTGGATATTCAGCCATTCGGAGGATGCTTACCTCTTTCTCATTTTCCCCTTATGTGCTTGTCCTTTCACKCCTGTCTTCCCTGTCTCTTCTATAGACATTTTCCCTTTGTTTGTCCTAGAGTCCATACCATCCACTTCGATGTTTGTCCTAGAGTTGCTATTACCTACCTAATGTTTGTCCTAGAGTTGGTACCATCTGCTGAGCTAGCTATTTGTCCTAGAGCTAGATAGAGTCCAGTACCATCTACCTTATTGTTTGTCCTGGGGTTTGTACCATCTGTCTCTCTAACCCTAGGGAATTGAGGTCCAGCAGATTGGGAACAATTCTTTGCATGATTTTGCTTTGCAAACTTGGGAGGTTATTCTTCTTGAAACATAAACAACCAGAACTTGGCTCTATCTAAAAAAGAATGGGGATAGTGTGCTGGAAGCCTTACCAAGAGTGTGTGGTCTTGAATGCATGGTTTGACCAGTGCACAGAGCCTGGGAGGATGACACAATCTTTATCTAAATAAGGCCTGGCTTCTCTCCATAGGGAAAGAGCATAGTTCCCCAGCACCAGCTTGTCCTCTGATCCTGTACACATGCACTTCATTGTGCTAAAGCTGTAGGACCGTGCGGCAGTGATTTATGAGGCCTGGGTTTCTTTCCTGATCCAGGCTGCCACATTGCTGGAGGCTTGCTTTTATGTCCATGTCAGGGGCAACTGGCAACCAGCTGTTGGAAACTGGTTTAAGAAAATAATAAAAGTAAAAATACGCATGGACTACCCTGTCATTGAAGGTTTCTGGTACCCGCCACCAGGTTTGGAATCACAGAGAGAGATATTTCCACCTTGGAATGCGATTTCTTTATGACAAATAGATTTATACTGTGCTGGAATGCTTGCTAGGTACCAAGAGGTCTCACATAAGGGCTAAGTTAACAATTGAGGTTTTTAGAATAATAATTCATATGGCTCCACCTCCTTTAGTCATAAAGRGTTCATAACTACTACATATGTATGAAACWCCCACAGCATTGGTTCCCCCATACTGTTCTCTCTCTGGGGTRGAATTTAATAGCCGGGAGAGACTAGAGTGATAATACAAGTTCTCTACCCACTAAGACATTAAGATAAGGCAGTAGCCAATACAGAAAGAAAAGGACTCATTGTCTGAGGGCATGGCAACTTCATAGTTATGGGCCCKGATACACAGAGAAAGAAAGAATTCTCTTTGGGAACAATTGATGCTTTGAATTTCTGGGTACAGAACCTTCACAGGTATTTTATGARCTGTGTTTTGTACACAACCCCAACTACCTCAGAATATTTACTTATCTGTTCATAAATTACTTGTTGTATAATTTCAAAATAGACTTGAGATGTCTTACACTGAAATGCATGTACAATAAGACATTTAGCATTTAAATAGGAAGTAAAAAATCATGTTGAGTAAGGGTTAAGTTACCATATAGAAACAGCACTCKTTAGCTTAATCAGTCAATTAGTGCTGCTACATGTAAATATGTTTTCTGAAAGGGTTGCCCTGTAAGCAAATACATAAAGTAAGTTTAGGTAAAAAAATATATTATTTCACTACAAAATTCTCCATAATTTGCTTAGAAGCACTATGAACTCAAATGGGAGGSATACAACTGCCTGCTTACTCAARGTGTTTTGTCAAATGCTTATGAAGATGAAGCAATGCCAAAATAATTTCTTGAATGGAGCCATAATTTAAACTTCAAACTCCTCTAATACAAAGTCAAGGAGGACTCATTCCTTCTATTTTTACAGTTRTGAATGGCCCTTATGTAATTGGTTTTGTTGTTGTTGTCATTGTTTGTTTGTTTTTACTTATTGTGGCAGACTTTGCACAAGTATTTCCTGATTAYAAGCAGCAAGTCTACTGAAAGCCCGCGGTCTGAGCCATCTGTCTGACTCTACCTCAGCCTGGGCTCTGTGGAGGTCACCACAGTGGGATTCGGCAGCTTTCCCTCTTGCCGCTCTGACTGAGGGCCTACATGTCACATCTGTCTTCACGTGTCCCACTGCCAATTCTCAGGAGTACAAGTTCATCTCTCTGCATTGCCCTGGGAAATTGTCTGTTTGATGCTTTGGGGAACTCTCAGCCTTGCGGCTCTCAGGAGTCAGTGGTCAGCAGYAAGGAGGAATGTTTTGTTGGCCTTCACAGGCCTGCAAAAATTTTACCTCTGAGGCCYTCTCCCACCCAGTAGTCCTCACCCCATCTCTGCACTTACAGTAGATTATTAACCATTTCAGTCATCTCTGTCACCTGTTGAAATGGGAACGCAAGGTCTCTGGGCTGCTGCAGCTCTTTCTCTTACATTAACCTAAGTCAGACCAGATGTGGGTCTTTAGTGTTTAGGAAAACTAATTGATGTCACCAATCACAATCACGATACTTCTACTGTTGTGTTTTCTTTAAAAAAATACAAATAAATAGTTTGGTAGGTTTTCTCCCCCACCCTTTTCTCCTCCAGCAGAAAGAGTCAAAGGTCACTAAATTAAAAGCATCCAGAAAGTGTGTTGAAAAATTCACGCACAATGAAAAAAAATTAAGTTGAAGGGAAGAAAGGAGGAGGATAATATGTTGTAGGGAAGAGGGAAGGGAGCCTCCCAGGGACCAGCAGTAACTCTGATGGATGGCCRGTGTGTGCAAGACATTATTATTTGTTATGTGAGTGTGGGGAGATGGCAGCCTAGCCGAGCAATACACCTGCTGAGCTCCAAGAAGCCAAAACAGCTGCATGCATTGATTTAGAAGCTTGCTACTTGGGGCTCCAGGAACGAATCAAGCGACAGCTCATAAAAAAGAGGGTTTTATGATCCCCCCTCTCTCTGTAAGCAAACAGCCACATCATATGTTTTCCTAACGTGGTCATAACTCAAAATTAAATCCCAGTCCAAGGTGTCAGCCTGGTGCCATGTCAAGGCTGTAATGGCTTGTTTTAAAGGTTGCCATGGAGATAGTGGAGGAAGGATTGGGGGTAAGTTTGGGGAGGTGGCAAGGGGCACAAGGTGCTCTTCCCCTTGGTGTGACTTAGGCTCTTAAGAACAATTAGGTGTTTTGTTCTAGAGAGGTAAGCAAAGTTGGCAGTGTGTATGTAGCCAGCCAATTCATGCAGAACACATCCTCCAGCGCACACTGTTCAGACACCAAGTGTTGTTCACCAGAGAGCTGCTCCTGCCAGAGCGGGGGAAAGGTGAGCTGAAGAGAGATTGCTAATAAGACAGGACTGTGGGAGCTGCTCTCACTGCGAAGCYGGTCACTCATTTCTTGGAATGGGTTGAAGTAAAAATACTTCCGCAGACTGAATATACAGACTGAAATACTGTGGGCTTCAATGATGTTAAACACAATCTCCATGCAGTGTTCACTTGGAAGGTGAGCACAGAAGCAGGTAGGCACTCCGTGGGCTTTGACAGCACCAGGATTTCATTCACGTTGGAAACAATTCCTGAGCACTAGAGAGCTGGAAAACTGAATGCTCGTAAATGTAAATAAAGGAAAGGGTGCCTGGGATTCTCAATTGCCTGCCTTGTTGCTGACAGTTCTGTAGCAATGTAAGCATGGCTGCTCTTCTTAAGCTCACATCACCAAGTCTCTGTATAATTCCCAGGTTCTGCCAGTAGTCTAGCCTCTTATGTTGGCACTTTTTACCTGTGGCAAAGTTATTCATCAACCTCCTCTTTGCTACCTAATTTCTCTAACACCCTGGGTGACCTCTCTCCTGAATTCATTCTACCTTTCTAGCTGCCCATAGTGTTTATAACTTGAATGTCATAGCATGACCCCTCCTTCCCTAATCAGTCTTCTATCCTTATTTTCTGCTTTACATCCGTCTCAGTCACCAGAATTCAAAATATCAGATGTAGCTCTGGCTTTCCTTCCTCTGTTCCGATAGACATTGCCCCCTCTCCCTTCTGGTTTCAGATGGTCTCTGGAATCCACAGCTTTCCCACCTCATTTTCTGAGTGTGGGCCAAGCAACTTCAAGCACCAGATGCAGCTGTTGCTACCCAATCCATCTGCCTTCCTCTGGCTCCCCAGCCCCCATTCCATATAGTTCTTAAAGAAGACCAATCCCTTACATAATTAAGTTAAGCCCTCCCTAATTATGATACACTTCCAAACTACTCTCACTTCCTACTGAATGTAGCTTTAATATTATTACTTGGTATTTAAGAAAAACATCTTAATTTTTATTGCTTTATTTCCTCCTGGTAACAAATATAGATTTCTGTACCAGGCAAAATGCCATTCAATAACAATAAAGACAGTATCAAATGAGTATATGCGGAACTATGATGAGCATTAAAACATTTGTTATATCTGTGTGTGTATGTATAATGTGAGCCAGCATGACTGTGGATAGTAGAAGCTATCCACTCTATGAACTATGAACTTGAGCTATTCACTCTATGAAGCTAGTTCCCTCCTGACACCTTTATATGGTCTCAAGGAATCAAATACATCATCAGGCTCTGCACCCAGCACTTTACCTGCTGAGTCATGGAAGGGCCCAGTACTGAGGCATTTTATAATAGCTATTTTTCTCACTGTATCCCTATGTGGTAGTCACCATTATAAACTCTTTTCAGACAGTGAAATGAAGGCACAATAAGACTGCATTTCATGAAGTCACCAGCAGAAGAGCTGACATTTGACCTAAGCAGCAGGGACTCTGACCCCACAGGCCTTCAGGAACAGTGTAGCCACTTCTCTATATTAACTTCTTCTGTCTCCTGAAGCTGTTAAGCTACACTACCTCATGGCTTTTGCTAACCTCTCCCATTTTTCAGTTTCTCCTTCTTACCCCTTCTTAACATATTCTCAAGGGTTCCTGTAATTCTCTTAAGCCCCTCCACAATTGCATACTTGTGCCCAGAGGAAAGGCTTCCAGGAATTGCAGCCATGCCTTCTGTTTCCTCCAGGAAGTGACACCCATTATCTGATATCTATAGGTGTTCCCCCATTCCTGGACTCTTCTCACCACCTGGTGTAGTAACTTGCACAAATACTTAAGGAACAGAGGGTGTTAAGAATGAACTATGCTCTATAACCCATTTTTTGATTGGGTTGTTTGGTTTTTGGTGATTAGCTTCTTGAGTTCTTTATATATTTTGGATAGTAGCCCACTATCAGATGTGGGGTTAGTGAAGATTTTTTCCCAATCTGTAGGTTGCCAATATGTCTTATTGACTATGTCCTTTGTCTTACAAAGCTTTCCAGGTTACACGAGGTTCCATTTAATAGTTCTTGATCTTAGAGCATGAGCCATTGGAGTTCTGTTTAGGAAATTTCCCCCTGTGCCAATGAGTTCAAGGCTCTTTCCCACTTTCTCTTCTATTAGATTCAGTATCTCTAGTTTTATGCTGAGGTCCTTGATCCACTTGGACTTGAGCTTTGTGTAAGGTGACAAATACAGGTCTATTTTCATTTTTTWACATACAAACAACCAGTTAGACCAGCACCATTTATTGAAGATGTTTTCTTTTTTCCATTGTATATTTTTGGCATCTTTGTGAAAGATCAAGTGTCCATAAGTGTGTGGTTTTGTTTCTGGGTCTTCAATTCTTATTCCATTGATCAACGTGTCTGTCTCTGTGTCAATACCATGCAGTTTTTAATMACTATTGCTCTGTAGTAGAGCTTGTCCACAGAACTCAAAAAGGCCAACAAGCTGAAGTGCCCAAGTGAGGATGCCTTGGTCCCACTTGGGAGGGAGAAGAAAGCAATCATAAGTGGGGAGGGAAAGTGGATGGGGGTAAGTGGGGAACCTGATCTGGTACTTGGTAAGGAAAAAGGACTGAAGCCCTGAGGACCAGCAGAAAGAATGGAAACAGGCAACCTTGGGAGGTAGGAGGTTATGGGGACCCTCCAGAATGCACTAAAGACCTGGGAGGTGGAAGACTCTCAGGACTCAAAGGGAGGGACCTTGGATGAAAYGACTGAAAGTAAGGAGAGAGAACTTATAGAGCCCACCTCCATCAGGAAGACAGGGCACCAAATGAGGGAGGGGGGCCATCCCACAGTCATAACTCTGATCCTTAAGTGTTCCTGTCTGAGAGAATTACAGGAATGCAAATGGAGAGGATCCTGAGGAAAAGAAGGTCCATAACACAAATGGACATAATAGATCTCTACAGAGCATTTCACCCAAACACAGAAGAATATACCTTCTTCTCAGCACCTCAGGGAGCCATCTTCACAAGTGACTACACACTCAGTCACAAAACAAGTCTTAACAGATACAAGAAACCTGAAATAAACCCCTGTATCCTATCTGATCACTGTGGATCTAATGATTCTTTGGATTTCCTTGGTATCTGTTGTTATGTCCTTTTCATTTCCTATCCTGTTAGTTTGGATATTCACTCTCTGCTTTTCATTATGTTCAGATAAGGGTTTGTCTATCTTTTTAATTTCTCAAAGAACAAACTCTTTGTTGTATTGATTCTTTGAATCGATCTCTTTGTTTCTATTTTATTGATTTCAGCCCTGAGTTTGATTATTTCCTGCTATCTACTCCTCTTGGGTGTCTTTGCTTCATTTTGTTCTACAGCTGCTACTGTTAAGTAGTTGGTACGAGATCTCTCAGATTGCTTTATAAAGGCACTTAGTGTTAGGAACTCTTAGCACTGCTTTCATTGTGTCCTGTTAGTTTGGGTAGGTACACTCATTTTCATTAAATTCTAGAAAGTCTTTATTTCTTTATTTCTGACTTGATCCAATGGTTCTTCAGTAGAGAGTTTCTATAAGTTTGTAGGCTTTTTGTTGTTTTTGCTGTTGTTGAAATCCAG
>BDUI01009820.1:34597-50573 GCA_002335545.1 Apodemus speciosus | reverse complement strand
GGGGGCAGGTAAACCAGGAAAAGGGAAATGAAATGTAAATAAAGAATATATCCAATAAAAAATATTAAAAAGAAAGAAAGGAAAAAACAAACCTTCAGCCAACATCATAGTAAATCGAGAAAATTCTCAAAGCATTTGCACAAAGAACAGGAACATGACAACTTTCTCTACTTCTAATCAATATATGTCTTGAAGTCTTAGAGCAATAATATAGAAGACATAATAAAAAGGGAATATAAATAGTCAAAGAAGTAAAAGTGTCCTTGTTTAAAGCTGATGGGGTCTATACATAAGAGAGCCTAAAAACTTAACCAGACCACAGAGTTGACAGTGTATTAGGCAAAATACCAGGATATAAAATATACAAAAGTCACTACCATTCCTATATACTTACATACATACTGATAACAAAATTAATGAGGGCTGGGTAAGGAAGTTGGGGGATGTGGATTAGTTGGTTGATTGTTTGCCTAGTATGAAGGAAGTCCCGTGTTTGGTCCTCAACTCCACATAAAACTGGGCATAATGGTGCATGTCTGTAATCCCAGCCCTCAGCAATAATGTCATTAGGACATTCAAAATCATCGTCAGATACATGTTAAGTTTGAGGCCAGCCTAGCCTATGTGAGACTCTATCCACCTCCCATCCCCCAAAATAAATGAAGGGAATATTCCCATTTACAATGACTTAAAAACTAAACAAAATTCATTGAAATAAACCTAGCTAAAATCTAAAGCAAAAAATTTAAAAACACTTAAAAATTGAAGAAGACACCATAATCACATAGTTAGAAAAATTAATATTGTGAAAATGGATATCCTACCAAATGTACTCTACAGGTTCAATGCACTACCAATCAAAAGTCTAATGCCATTCTTCACAGAAATACAAAAGACAAATGTAATGTTCATATGTAAACATAAAAGACAATATATAGACAAAGAAACTCCAGTAAAACATAATTCTGATTGGTAGAATTAATATTATGAAAACAACCATACTACCAAAAGCAATTTACATAGTCAACACAATTGCAATCAAAATACATACAATATATTGTTACAGAAATTAAAAAAAAAAACATCCTAAACGTCATATATTACCAGAAAAGACCTTTGATAGGCAAAGGAATCCTGAGCAAAAAGAATACTACTGGAAGGATTCCTATTCCAGACTTCGGACATTACAAAGTTTCCAGGGGTTTGAATGACGATAGCCCCTATAGGCTCATATGTTTGCATGGCTGGTTCCCAGTTGGTAGACAATTTAGGAAGGGTTAGGAAGTGTGGCCTTGTTGGAGGATGTGTGTCACTGGGGGGTGGACTTTGAGGTTTCAAAGGCCCATACTAGGTCTACCCCCTCCTTGTCCTCCTCCCTCCTCCTCCATCTTTTCAAGAAGATATAAGCCTGCTTCAGTACCATGATTCCTGCCACGATGAGTGTGAACTAACCTGGCCCTCTGAGACTGTAAGCAAGCCCCCAATTAAATGCTTTCCTTTTTTTTTTTATAAATTGTCTTGGTCATGGTGTCTTTTCATGGCAATAGAACAGTAACTAAGACATAAGTATAGTAATAAAAACAGTATGGTACTGGCACAAAAACAGACATGTAGACTGGGGGAATAAAATGTAAGACCCAAGTACAAGTACTCACAACTACAGCCATATATTTGGTGAAGAGGCAAAAAAATATAACTGGAGAAAAGGCAGCATCTTTAACAAATGTTGCTGAGAAAACTGGAAAAATGGTGCAGAAAAATGACTCTTATCCCTTATCCTGCACAAAAATTAGATCCAAGTGGATCAAAGACCTCAATTTGAAACCCAAAACACTAAGAATGCTACAGGGAAACATACGCAGTACCCTATAAGATACAGCATAAGAAAGGACTTTCTCAACAGGACTTCATTTTTCCAAGGAATTAAGGACAATAATTGATAACTGTGACCTCATAAAACAAAAATCTTCTGCACAGCTAAGAAAACAATTAACTGAAAAATAAACCAACAGAATAAGAAACTCTTTCTTTGCCTACTATAAATTTGATAGAGGATTAATATGCAAAATATAAAAAAACTAAAAAAGAAAAAGACACACTTAAAATGAGCTAGGGATCTGAACAGAGTTCTCAATGAAAGACTTAAAACTGGCTAACAATGCCTCAAAAAGTGTTCATTATCCTTACCTATCAAGGAAATACCAATTAAAATGGCTTTGAGATTTCATCTCACCCCAGTCAAAAATGGCAAAGATTAACAAAACAACTGACAATGACTGCTGATGAGGATGTGTAGAGACTAATTATCTGCTTTTGGTGGGAAGGAAAACTGGTGTAGCCAGCCAGGGTGCAAAATCCTCCAAAACCTAAAAATAAATCTATCCTATAACCAAGCTGTACCACTCCTGGATCCATGCTCAAGGGACTCGGCATTGTACTCCACAGTACTTGCAGCAAATTTCATAGCTGCCTTATTCACAATATCCAGGAGATCAAAACAATCTAAATATCCTCTAGCAGATGAATGGAGGTAGTAAAAATGTGGTACATATATACAATAGACTATTACTCAAGTGTAAAAAATTAAATCATTAAATTTGCAGGTCAAAGGGTGAACCTAGAACAGACAAATATTGCTTATTCTCTCTCATTTGTAGTTCCTCACTCCAAATGAACAGATACAAAGTGTACAATATAGAGTAACCACAGTAAAAGGAAAATATAAAGGGACTATCAGTGTGGGTGTGGTAAGAGAGAATAGCAGGATGTAGATGATATGAAATGGGAAATAGAATAATGGAAAGGAGCTCCAAATGGGGAGAAGTCAATTCAGAGGACAAGGAGGGACAAATAACACCAAAGTTGTTTGATGAAGCCCCAAGGAGTCATATTATTTTATATTTACTCCAAATTATACATAGTATACACACACACACACACACACACACACACACACACACACACACACACACACACACTGAAATTAAGCCACTTGGGCTGACAAAGCTCCCTGCTCCCCTCAAGTACCCAATGAGACAGGAGAAAACTCCTCTTGAAAGGTTGGTTGAGGTAGTCAAAGTCACTTCTAAAACAATATAGGCAATCAATGTTGCTTTTGTTGCTATCAGAGGTTAAAGATAGGTTTCTATTGATAAAAGCACCACACATTTTAAACACATGACTTGAATGATGGCAATCTGACTTGAAAGCCTTTCTTCTGCAGTCTGGCTTCCATGATTCCAGAAAATACTATGCAAGCTGCCAAGAGAGGGAAGCAATTAAATAGTCCTACTCAGCTGTAACACCTAGGAACCACAACAATGACCACCATGGAAAAATATGCATAAAGGTCCAATAACTGCCACTCACATGTCAGTGGCAACCAACAGCTGTCTAATTGGACTCAAGGCCCACTCAACAGGAAGGAAATCATGCCTGGGACTAGAAACCTAGCCAACTTCTCAGGGCTAGTGAGGTCATGGATCTTAAAAGAGAATCTACTAGTGCCATTTTTCTAGACCAGCAAAATTCCTTATTGCATTTTAAAACTTATTCTTGAATCCACAGATAAGTATAGCTACTGTCTTTCATCAAAGAAGCCTCTCTTTACAGCAAATCAAGACCATCACAGAAGAACCACAACTTGTCATGATGCAGAGATGAACAGAGAAGGAAGAAATCAATGAAACAATGCATAGAGCTCAGCCACTCAGTCTACATCACATTTCCTGCATCTATGATTCAGACATCTCAGAAGAAGTGATGGAAAGATTGTGAGATCCAGAATACCAGAAATTCTGCTATTAAATTGTCTCTCCTAGAATGGCTACATAAAAAGACTAAAAAAATCACAGTATCAATGGACATGTTAATGTGTAAGGCTGGAAATTTTCAGGGTCTTACCCCTAGACAAAGTTACAGGCAGCTACTTCTCCCGGGGATGAGGCCCTTTATTGGTTGTTCATTGAAAAATGGTCAGCCTTGAAACTATATATGCATAAACAACAAAAACAGACTCAATAGATTATATATACACATATAATACATATATACATATATTACACATATATGATACATATGTGTGTATATATTATATGTATATGTATTTGGAGAGAGAAAGAGAAAGATGCTGTCAACATGAGAGTGAAGAGGGCAAGAGGGAGATTCAAGGGAAGGAACTGGGAGGGGCCAGAGGGAAGAAAGGAAGATGGGGAAATGATGTAATTCCATCTCAATTAAAAGCACTAAAAAAACGAATAACTCTGAAGGGATTACCATACCTGATTTCAAGTTATTCTAAAGAGCTATAATAACAAAATGCTCCAATCAAATGAGACTAGGAAGCAAGAAGACATTACTATTCTAATATCTGACAAAGTAGACTCAAAAGTAAAAGTAATCAGAAGAGATTTTAAACTTTTCATTCTAATCAAGGGAACAGTTAATTAAGAAGGCTTTACTATCCTAGACATATATGCAGATTAAATATCACACACCAAATTGACTTAACAGACACCTACACAATATTCCACCCAAATGGCAAACACGAAGTAAATCTTAACAAATTTAGAAAGAGTGAAATAACTACATTCATCCTGTCTCATTACAACACAATAAAAGGTAAAGCCAACAGCAAACAAATCTCTAGTAAGTGCATACAACTCATGGAGATTCAACGACTCATTGTTGAATGTTGATTGGATCAAAAATGAAATCAGGAAAGAAATACCAAATTTTCTGAAACTAAATGAAAATGAAAACACAAAACAACAAAATTTCAGGGACTTATTAAAAGCAGCTTTATTTCCCTGCATGGGAACTTTTTATCTCTAAATGCCTATGATAAATCAGAAAGAGCACAAATAAATGACTTAATGATGTAACTCACAAATTTGGAAAAACAAGAATAAGCCAAATCCAAACTCACTAGAGGGCAAGAGCTAATAAAAGATCCAAAATTAATGAAACAGAAACAATGAAAACAGCAGAAAGAAGCAATGAATCTAAGAACTGGTTCTTTGAGAAGATAAATAAGGTTGACAGACCCTTGGCTCAACTAACCAAAATAAGGAAGGAGAAGACCTAAACCAACGTATCAGAAATGAACTGAGAAACATTATGGCACTGAAGAAATTCAGAACGTTATAAGGGAATTCTTTAAAAACTTGAACTCCATTAGGTTGGAAAACTAAAGGAAATGGATACATTTCCAGATTCTGCCAAACCACCTAAATTAAACCAAAAAGAGATCAACAGCCTAAACATATCCATAATAAACAGCCCACAATGAAGGAAAATGTCCATGCTCAGATGGATTCCCAACAGAGTTCTACTAGAATTTCATAGAAGATCTATAGCGAATCCTTAAACTATTCAAAGAAAGAAAGAAAGAGAAACAAAGAAAGAAAGAAAAAAAGAGTGTTCCTCTTTCTCCACATCCTCGCCAACATCTAGAATGTGAAAATGGCTTTCTACCAAAAGCCATTTATAGATTCTATGCAATCCCAATCAAAATCTGTCTCAATCCTCACAGAAACAGGAAAAGGCTATTCTAAAATTCATATAGACCCAGGAAAGACACTGGATACCCAAAATAACACTGAAAAAAAAAAAGAGAAATGCTGGAGGGATATATTACAGAGCCATAGTAATACGAACAATTTGGTGGTGGCACAAAAGCAGGTATGTAGATCAGTGAAACAAAATTTAAGAAACAAACATGAGTATGTATACCTATAGCCATCTAATATTCTGTCAAAATGCCAAAAAATGTACACTGTGGAAAAAGAGCATCTTCAACAAATGGTGCTAGGAAAAACAGATGCCTACATGCAGAGGAATGGAACCAGGTCCAATATCTATCATGTTCCACAAAATCTACCTCCAAATGGACCCGAACCCTAAATGTGAAACCTGAAATAATGAAACTGATAGAAGAAAACACAGTCATTACCCTACACAATGTAGGTGTATGAAAGGCCTTTCTGAAAGGGATCTCATTTGTTCAGGAAATGAGGCCAGCAATTGACATGTGGCACTCATAAAACTAGAAAGCTTCTGCACAGCTGAGGAAACAATTGAGTGAAGAAATAGCCCATGGAGTGAGAGAGAACCTTTGCCAATTGTGAATCTGGCAGAGGATTAATATCCAGAGTATACAAAGAACTCAAAAAACAAAACGGAAAAAATGACCCATTCATAAATGGGCTAGGGATCTGAACAGGGAGTTCTCAAAAGAAGAAATAAAGATAGCTAAGAACTGTCTCAAAAATGTTCATCTTTCTAGTTAGGGGAATGCAAATCAAACAACTTTGAAGATTTCATCTTACAATAGTCAGAATGGCCACCATCAACAAAATAACCAACCAAGAAATGCTGGAGAGAATGTGAAAAAAAGGAACCTTCTTTCACTATTGGGGGGACTGTAAATTAGTCTGGTCACCATGGAAATCAGTGTGGCAAACTCTCAAAAAGTTAAAATATAAATCATCTGACTCAGCTATACTACTTCTTGACATTATGCCCAAAGAATTTGACATCCTACTCTGCAGATACTCATTAAGTCATGTTCACTGCTGCTCTACTCCTAATAGCAAGGAAATAGAAACAATCCAAATGACTATCAGGCAATTAATGGATAATAAAATATAGTACAAATACACTGTGTACTACTACTCACCTGTAATGACAAAGGAAATAATGAAATATGCAGGTAAATATATGGAACTGGAAATGATGATATTGAGTGAGGTAACCCAGACCCAGAAAGACAGTGTATGTTCTCTTTCATCTATCGTCCCTAAGTCATCAGATGTGGGTATGCAGGCTGGAGTAATTGCAGAAATCGGGAAATTAAAAGAGGACCATGGATTGGAACAAGAGATTTTAAGAGGAAATGCAGAAAAATGGAGGAGGCCTTAAATTATTGATCTTGAGAAAGATAAATTTAGGAAAGGATGAAGGTGAATAAGGTGACAGTAGTGGCATCTTAAAAAGTTATAAGGGATCATATTGTTATCTAAAATATATATGTAAATCTATGTGTACATATACAATGCTTCTTCTAAGAGCCATCTATCTAACATAACATCTATCTAGACTAACAAAAACTTCAACACCAGGCATTAGAAACTTGCTTTTGAGTTTTTGATCAGGATTGTGTGAGAAATTCTCAAAACCTTATAGGCTGTTGCTTTTGTCCCTGATTTCCTCTCAGAGATTAAAGTTAAGTCTCTATAGCTGAAGAAATAGGAACTTCAGACACAGGATCAAGATCTAAGCTGGATTTGACCTGAAAGCCTTCTCCCTGAGGATCAGATATCATAGTGCCAAAGGAACCATGCCCGTTTCGAAGAAGGCAGCAACCAATACCTCTATCCATCTATCAACCACAACAATGACCAGAATAACATGAAAACACTAAAGGTCAAAGAGTGGCATGTTTACCTTTGTATTAACCAATAGCTCTCTAATTGGTCTTGAGGCCTGTTCAACAAGGAGGAAATCATGCCTGGTATTGGAAACCTAGCCAACTACTCAGGGCTAGTCAAGCCAGGGATCTTTGAGAAGCACCTACAACCACCGCTTTACTAAACCAGAATAATTCTTAACTATAGTCTAAATATTTAACCTTACACCCAGAGGTGGGAGTAGTTCTTACCCTCTTCTCTGCACAGATGGGTACTATTACTGGAAATCACAACTGAGAAAAGTACAGAGAACATGTTAGCATGTCGTTTCCAGTCTCAACTCTACAGCATATTTGTGACACCCAAGGCTCAGGAATCACCAGCAAAGAGGAATAAAGATTGTACAAGCCAGAGGAACTAGAAGTCTGGTGTGGGATTTTTGTCTCCTAAAAATGCCAGAGATGTTACACACATGAAGTGTCATCAGCCTGGCTGCCTGAAAAATACCTGGACATATTACTAATGGATATGCAAATGTGAAGGAGGAAAGCTCTTCAGCCTCAACTACTAGCAACTGGTGAATGTTGCAACCATTCCCAGGAATTAATTATCTTTCCCAGGGAAGAACCCCTTGGCTATCCAATACCAAGTATATATACTTACAGGCAATATTATGCATGGGGTAATGTGAAGGATGGTGTTAGAAATTGAAAAGGACCAGGGAAATGATGTAATAATCATAATTTCAAAAACATTTTTTAAAACTATAGCATTGAATTTCTCATTAACTACTTGAAGTATGTACACTGTACCTTTTTAAAACTGAAATTCTGTTCCCATTGAACAGTTCTTGGGCTGGGAACATAGCTCAGTGAATAACACTTGCTCAGTATATTTGAGGCCTTATATTCAATGCCCAGTAGTACAAAATCAAAAATAAAAGCCTATTGTTGAACAATTCCACTTTGCTCCTTGTTCCACCCCTTAATGACCACAATTCTACTTCTTCTTTATGAGTTTCACTGCTTTAAAAACTCATATAGATGGAACATTATAGCATTGTCTTCTTTGTGACCTGGTTTTTTGCACTAAGAATAATGTTTTCAAAGTGCATCCAGGTTGCAGAACGACTGCTGTCAAATGACACGCCGCTTCTACAGCTTATCTTATTCAAATCCTTCCAATAGCCCTATAAAATCTCTTTTATTTTGTCATTTTATGGTTTAAGCAAATAAGTCTCAAATATGTTAAGTTTTCCAGAGGCCACTCAGCCAAATATAGCCTACAACATTCAAAGATGTTTTTCCCAAATGCCTTGTTGTTTCCATTAGAACACTGTCACAGCTGTGTTGATTTGATCAATATCCATGGGGAGACAATCAAAACTACATGCATTGGCCTGCTTCCTTCATGCCTGATTATTTGTTTTGTTTTAGTTTGGAGAAGATGTAGGCATGCATGTGTGGGTTTTTCTGAAATGCTGATAAGAAACAGAACAGGCTCTTAGAAAAATGTAAGCCTGGAATGTTCATAATAAATCTCTAACATTCCAAGTTTATATGGTCAGCACATTTGGACATATTTTGGTATAAATGTGAAAAATACAACAGTGAAAATTACAGCTACAGCAAAGAGGTTGTCAGAGACTAGGAATAATGACATAAATAAATACCATCCTAAATTTCAAAACCCTAAATTACACATTTAAGCAGTCTTTGGTTCTGATTGCTCAGATCTTTTGCCTATTTAGGGGGTTAATATTCCTCTGATGACTATGTCTTTTTGGTGTAATATTCAATGTTGCACTCTCTTCTCTCTTCTCTGTTTCTCTTTGTCTCTGTCTCTGTCTCTCTGTCTCTCTGTCTGTCTCTGTCTCTCTGTCTCGTTCTCTCTCTCTCTCCCTCCCTCCCTGCCTCTCTCCACACCCAAACCAGGCCATTTGCCTGCATACCCAGCTCTCTTAGTTAGTATTATTATTGTTGAGATGAAGCACCATGATCAAAATCAACTTGTGGAGAAAACAGTTTATTCCACTGACATATCCCAACTCACCAGTCCATTAAGGGACACCAGCACAGAAAATCATACTGGGCAGGAACTGGAAGCAGGAGCTGATGCAGAAGCCATGGAGGAGTGCTACTTACTGGCTCGCTCCTCATGGCTTTCTCAGCCTGCTTTCTTATAGAACTCAGGGCCACCAACCCAGATGTGGCACCACCCACAATGGGCTGGGACCTCCTCCATCAATCACTAATTGAGAAAATATTCTGCAAGCGTGCCTACAGCCTGATCTTATGGAGGCATTTTCTCAATTAAGGCTTCCTCCTCTCACACAGTCCTAGGTTGTGTCTAGTTTAAATCAAACAAGCAAGCACGCCAGACCAGAGCGGGCCAGTAGAAGACAAATTTCAAAAGTAAAATACTTCTGAGAGAAAATGATGCCAGGTGTTGTTATGTATTGTGTGTCAATAAAACTAATTCACTCTTAACAGTAATAAATGTTAGCCAAATTAAACTTAGTCTGCATATATATATATATATATACATATATATATATCTGAAGATTCATGTGTATTATAAGCATTGTGAGTCTAGGGAATAAAATGTGCATTCTTTCTAATTTATGATGCTCTAAAATTCTCAGGCCAAAAAAATTTGGCTTGTAGTAATTTGCAAAATTATCATTTCTCTGGATTTTTCTCATTTTCATAAATTGAACTTTAAAGAGTACCAATGTACTTCTGTATGTTTAATGATATCAACTATTACTATAAATCTGAGAGAAAAACATAGTTTGGTGTCATTTTTTCCCATTTTCATTGGCCTAATAGTGTATCACTGAAAATGAAATGTAGAGTAGTATCTACCAGTGAACAGAGAGACAGTTTAATCCGTTGGGGTCAGATAGCAGCTTTTGATGAGTTTGCCAAGCAAATAACCCCTCTAATTATATAAAACAAAATTTCCAGAGTTGGAGTAGAGATTAATTCTGGGGGAAAAGGTTTTTAAATGGCAGGATTATAGCTTGTAATAATTTCTCTTTTGTATGCTTTTTTGAATTCACATCAAAGGAAACTGCTGTTCCATTCCATTCAGGCCAATCTTGGACACCAAAATAATCACTTTTTCTTGTTAGCTTTTACAACTATCAAACACTATAATTGTGAAAAGAAAAAAATACCAAAAATAAAGTAAAAGCGGCAGACAGCAAATGAGGGAAATTTTTAGCATTAGAAAATAAACATGTTTATAAAAAGCTGACATCTCAGTCTGTTATAGCTTCTCTGATTCACACTCTAATTGAGAAATAACTCTTTTTTTTTAATTCTTAGACTGAATTCCCCACTTTATTTTATAAGACTTTCCAGAACTTCAAAAAGAGTCATGATAGGCTGCTACTTTGAAGGAAATGATAGGTTAAAAAATGATGATCAGTTTTTCTGAGTGAATGGAAAAGTATCACATTTCTCTAGGAAAATTAAAGTTGAAGGGGTGATTGACACCTAGTTCTTCTTCACTTGGAAGGACAGTATTCTTTTTACAGAACCAGAAAGGCATTACAACATTTTTTTTATGTAATGGTCCAATGATACAATGGAAATAAAAGAAATACAAGAGTGTGACTAGAAAGATCCTCAAAGTAGTCATTTTGCAGTCAGTCTATCCTTTATTTATGCATATAACACTAAAGTTTGCTGCCCCATGTTGGCTCTGGCTTTAGATATGCTGCAAAGATGTCAGATCACTGTAGTTTTTTAAACCTACTTTTAACAAGGGTTCTCAAATGCTCTGGCCCACCACCCAAAGGTAAGGAAGAAAAGATGGTACATAAGACAAGGGGATGTGGACCTGTTTAGAAGTTCTTTGGGGTGATTCCAATCTCTTGTCAAGATTCCAGAAGTCCAGTTCAGCAGTTTCAGGATACTAAACACAAATCATTAGGGGTGGCACAATCCAGCAGAAACAGTCAGGCCTCTGCTGAAACAGACCTAGATGCCAGAAGTTCTCTGCAGTGCCTTTCTCAACGAAGTGAAGACTAGCAAAGGCAAAGTTAAAGACTCGGGACCAATAAATCATCATGAGGTTAGCTATACAAGTGCACCATCTCTGTCTGTTGAGACCTATGTATAATCTCTCCAAACATCACGTGCCCTCCATGGGTCTTGCCTTAGCAAAACAACATGTGAGTCTGTATCACCTGACATATCCATAAACTTCCACTTCAGACCACTATTTTACTGGGCTTAAACGTTTTCCAAATGGAGAAGAATCTAGTCTTCCTGCACATAGGAGGACCTTCTTATCTAACAAGTCATAAGGAAATAAAAGTAAAATATGGGGACCTTAGTTGTTCAAGATAGAACAACTGACATATGATTTTCCCTGTTTCTTCCATTACCATTTTTAAAATATCCTGTGTTCCCATACAGCTCCATGTTTAACTACCCTTAACATACCCTTAGTACTCAGAAGTATTGAGTATATCTGAATACAACCAAAGTTTGGACTTAAGAAAAGCTGTAGTGTATCAGAGCAATAAAATTTTGGGGGTCCCTGACCAATAAATGCTACAATTTACTTCACTAAAAATAGTGTTATGACCCTAAAGTCAAAAGAGTAACCAGTGTTTGTGGAACAMTTGAAACAGAGGTAAAAAGTTTACATGGTGCTAAAACCAGGTCAAAAAATTAGAACCAATGTCCTGATGAGAAAGAGATAACGATAATGTGCAGTATACAAATGAATTCATGTGGAAATCTATACAGAGCTGTCAGTATTGTGGAGCAAACCCAAAATTCTCTGTAACTAAAAGCCTCTAGTGAGTGACCTATGGATTAATGTTTAATAAGAGTAAATTCCATAATGACAAGAAAGAGAATTGTTCTCTAAGATGTTCTGATACTGATTTGCTTTATCATTTAAATATATTTTTGAAGTAGGGGAACTCTGATATGTAAAACTGATAAAAAGAAGATCTGCTTTGGTTTGAAAATAAGCTAGGAGATTTGTGGTATTTTGTATGTTTGGCCCAGGGAGTGGCACTATTAGGAGGTGTGGCCTTGAAGAGGGTGTGTCACTGTGGATGTGGTCTTTAAGACCTTCCTCCTAACTAGCTACCTGGAAGCTAGTCTTCTCCTGTTTTCCTTCAGGACAAGATGTTGAACTCTCAGCATCTCCTGCCTGGGCACTGCCATGCTCCTGCCTTGGTGATAATAGACTCAACCTCTGAACCTATAAGCCAGTCCTAATTAAATATTGTCTTTACAAGAGTTCCCTTGGCCATGGTATCTGTTCACAGCAGTAAAACCCTAACTAAGACAGCATTGGTAATTGCGCTGTCCCCTTCCCAGATAGCTCTGTGTAACAGCAGAGCTCAAGAAAGCACAGCTTACAGCTCTCTGTACCAGTCTAACTTAAGCTCTCTGTACCAGTCTAACTTACTTTCATTGTATACAGAGAGAAAGCAAAGAACAGAAAGAAATATAACCAAGGTTACAAGGGATATATCAAGGAATAATACTGAGTTGAGACTACTTAGATATGCACCTTATTGTATAACTTAGTATTGAGTGATTATGAATATTATAATACTGTGTCTCAATTGCAGATAACAAAGTGAGTTATTATACATAAAATGCCCAGACCATTTTGATGAACGTAAATATATCCCAAGAATTCTTGTAACACAACATGGTGCCTCTTATGTACTCCAAAATCCATTTGATCATGTGATCTTTGAACTGCACCTAGGGATCAATCAAGTAATTAGAGAAATGGTTTTGTGACATTCATCATATGCTATCAGGAACCCCATTTTGATGTTGTGGCAAGACCATAGATTTTGGCATAAAGTACATCTAGTTTGGCATCTCAAAATCACTAGTTTCTATTTTGTGATCCTGCAAGTTGTTAAATCCCTTTAGGACTCAGATTTTACATTTTTAAAGTCCCAATAATTACTACTGCTAAGAGAAGTAGACATAGAAGAGAACTTTTGATGGTCTATATCATTATTCTAAAAGATTGAGATTAGTACATTTAGGCAATAAACACTACAGAGGGAGCAGAAAGCCTTAGAGGGGCCCCAGATAATCTTACCAGGCATAATGAATTGAACTCAAGCAAAGGAAATATTAAACCACAGAATAGGAAAAATGGAAAGAAAATAGTATTAAATAGTAGAAAGATTGTTCTCAAGGGAAACTATGGAAGTTCCTTGGTTGGAGTTATTTTATACTATATTGAAGTAAGGCAAAAGCAGAGTCCTGGCAAACAGTTCTTCTGCAGCTGGGAGACCAAAGAGATGAGCTAATATTGGTTTTACATCTATCTTTTCTCTAAGTCAGGGGTGGAAAAGTCTGTTAGATGTACAACTGCCTAGAATCTGAGCCAACTAGGGATGGTTAACAGTTAAAAGAACCACACGGATATGAAGGAGAGAGAATAAAGAAGGAACATGGGCAGAAAGTATAAGAGGGAATCAGGAAAGAGGTTAAGAAAAGGCAAAGAAAAGGAAGAAGAGGCAAAATCAGAAGGGATCACAGGGAAGGAGAGGCAGAGGTGGATAACATAGAAGGGCTTCTACCAAGATACAGAGATGTCACCAGCACAATGGTGTTAGTCTCCTGTTAAGTAATGATGCATGCTCCCATTACATAGGCCTGTGAACTGGGACTTGGCTTCAGAAAACAGTTGATTCCTAGCAGCTGATAAACAAGCTCAAGCCCAGAAATGATCAGTCAGAGATATCTTTTATTTTTTCCTGGTGAAAGAAATGTCATTTTTCCCTGCTTTCCAAAAGGTAAACAATGCTTGTTTCCTAGAAACAGTTGGGAGTATGGGAAGAATATCATCTGCTCTTGCCAGCCCCAAAATTCAGTCCAGGGATCCAATTCCCTTTCCCATCACTCTGATTCTTTAGCCAACCCATTTGCAGAGACAAAGCTCCCCACCCATCCTACCTGTGCCAACAGAAAAAAGACTTTTGTACTCCTTGGGGGCCTCCAGGCCTATGCTAAGGTTATTTACATGTAAGTAGGGCTATCTAAACACTGTTATTCAAAAAAAAATAATCCATTTCTAAAAGTTTTCTTTGAGAAAATATCAGAAACATTTTCACATGATCTATCTGTTTTACCTTGGCTTGTATATGGTCTGTCACCAATTTTCTCCTTTATTTATTGCTCTTCAACTTTTCATATAACTCCTGCTTTCTCTCATAACTCAAACTACTCACAGCCTTCCTCCATATCTGTCCAACTTCTCTTTACATTGTTCCAGGGGGAAAGTAGGTGACTTCAGTGCATATCATCATCATCATCATCATCATCATCATCATCATCATCATCATCATCATCATCATCAATTGTAATAAGGGGCACATATGCTATGGCGCCTTGTGGAGGAGGTCAGAAAAAAGCTTTTGGAAATCAGTTCTCTCCTTTTATCTTTACATTGGTTCTAGGGATGGAGCTCGTGTCATTGGAGTCAGTGACAAGCCCTTTTACCTACTGAGCCATCTTGCTGGCCCATAGAGACAAGTTTAAAGGTCAGAGGCTACAGAAGGATTCACTCTTCAAACAATCTTTCTTTTCTAACCTTAGAAAAAATTCCCATTAAATATTTTCCGAGACCCAATTGTTGTCATGCTACCAAGTGTAAGAAAATAATAATCCCCACTTTTGGTGGCACTTTGTAACTTTCTGAAAACCTTTACATTCAAAAACTTCAAACTCAAGAGTATTGTGATATTGTGATTCAAATATTTAATTTACATTTTGAAGAAACAGGTAATCGCAACCAAGTTGAAAAAGATTATCTGTTTGTTTGCTCAGAAATGAAACAAGGACAATGAGCATGGTAGGTAATCAAGCTATCCCTGAGCTCTACTCAAAGAATAATAAAATCTCTCCATGTTTAACATGGAAATTACTCATTTGTTCAATGGTCAGTAGGCAGAACCAGCCGTGTAAATAGTGCTATATATGTGTTCCTACATTGCGTTCCAGATCTCATGAATAAATTTTTCTTTCCACTAACATAGTTGATCATAATACGAAACTTTCAAGATTTAAAAAATAACTTAAATATATTTATTTATTTTATAGTCCTTGTCTTTTAGGCCACATCCCACAAGTGTAAACACAGATCTCTAAAGTTGCTACATATGGGGGCTGGAGAGATGACTTGGCTGTTAAGAGCACTGTCTGCTCTTCCGGAGGACCTAAGTTCAATTTCTTTTTTTTTTTAATGGTTTGCTTTGTAATTTTTATTCAACACCATACTTGATGGAACAGCCCAAGAGAAAATGTACCCATTTTAAAAAGAAAAGAGTAATACAGACATTTGCTAGCTGGGCTGGTGAGATACTTCAGTTCATTTACTGCCAAACCTGGTAACCTGAATTCAGTCACAGAATCCTCATGAGGAGAGAACCCATAGCTGGTCTTTGCTATGTTGTGGGTTCTTCATTTTACCACTATTTATCCTCCTGGTTTCACCCCCTAACACTAAATAGGAAATAAAGAAATAAAGGATAGAGGAGAGAGAGAGAGAGAGAGAGAGAG
>BDUI01009818.1:0-15845 GCA_002335545.1 Apodemus speciosus | reverse complement strand
CTGGGATTAAAGGCGTGCGCCACCACCGCCCAGCCTGGTTATCACTTAATACAGGAAACGTAAGTGAAGACTTGCCTCCATCAGACTGGCCTGTGGGCATGTCTGTGGAGCATTTTCTTGACTGC
The DNA here is from genome assembly GCA_002335545.1 of Apodemus speciosus. Lineage (NCBI taxonomy): Eukaryota > Metazoa > Chordata > Mammalia > Rodentia > Muridae > Apodemus > Apodemus speciosus. The sequence continues at coordinate 15,720 of BDUI01009818.1, read as the reverse complement.
TAATAGATATATATGGGAGGGCCCAGCCACTGAGGAAGGCACCACCCCTAGGCAGATGGATCTGGGCTGTCAGAAAGCTGGAGGCGTGCCTGGGAACAAGCTAGTAAGTAGCTTCCCTCCAAGGAATATACTTTAGTTCCTACTGACCTTTACTCGGTCTGTAAACTAAAATACCCTCCCCACCCCCCGCCCAAACTGCTTTTGGTCATATTATTTATCTATCATCCCAACAGAAAGCAACTGCAACAAAACTGGTCTCATTAGAGTAGTGCTGTTGCTGTGACAGAGCTGACCATGTTGATTTGGGGATCTTTGGGCTGGAAAAGCCACTGAATGCTCAGAACTTAAGGGGCTGTTCTATGGGAGCTTGGACGGTAAGAATGCTGAAAGAAAATGCAGACAATGATGCTTGTGAAGTCTGAACAAAGCATAGACTATCAGGGCTGTTCACAGAATCTTCTGGATTAAGGATCTATAGGATAAACCTGTGTTGAAGAATAATCTGGGTCTACTAGGAGTCCAGCATCACCGAGGCTAAATCTATTGGGAAGTAGTTCCTTGAGGCCATCACGCAGCAGGTAAGGCTGAACCTCAAGCTGGAAGCTGAACAATGCGTCAGAGCGCCCACATGGCACTGGGGCTGAAGGAATAAAGAGGTCATGGTAAGCAGCTGAGGCTTTCTTTGCACCACATGGTAGGGCTGGTGCTCTTGCAGAGAATCCAGGAGTAGCCATTAGTAAAGGTGCAGCCTCAGTTGCAGCAGAAGCAACTGGTCAGGGAGAGAACTAAGGTCTGGCACCATGGAGAATGGCTGGAGCCTCTCAAGTAAGGCCGGAGAAGCCCCAGGGCAGAAACCCTGGACCGTGTAAGACTGGAGAAAGGGAGCTGCGCATTATTCTCTGTTCTTGACTAGGGATGGAATGGGGCTGGGGCTCCAAGTTCCTACGGCCTTGACTTCCCCACGGTGACAGACTGTAATGGAACTGTGAGCCAAATACGCCCGTTCTCCCTGAAGTAGCTTTTGTACAGGCATTTTATCACAGCAACAGGAAATGAAGATAGAAAACAGTACCAAAGTGGGTTTGATAAACCTGTGACAAACCTGACCACGTGGTTTTTAGGACTTTATAACTATTTTGTAGGAGGAAATGTAAAGAGTTTGGAACTTTGGCCTGGAAAAGCTACTGAACACTGTCACAAGAACTAAGTGGGCTGCTCTAGAGGAGGCCAGGTAGAGAAGAACAAACACTGAGAGACAGAGTGGAGGCCCAGACTATGAGGCTTCGGGAAGGAACGAGCCCTCCTTGGAGACTGGACTGGGGAGTATAGAATATTTTGGCAATGAATATGACTGCATTCTGTCTATGTCCTGACTACCTGAATGAAGCTCAATTTAAAGGTAATGGACTTGATGACAAATCCCTGGCCTAAAAGCCAAAGACGGTACTAAGGAAGACGTCAGTTGGTTCAGGTTAAGTATTTTACCCAAAAACAGCACTTTTAAGGAAATCTGGATTGATATGTTAACAAATCTAAAGCTTAAAATGAGGTACAGAATACGTTTTTAACTGTACTGCCTTGCCACAGTAGAACTATTTAAAACATAGACCCTGTTGACCTCACTTGTCATAAAGAAAGTATGTTAGCCTGAAGCCTAACATAATTCACTTACTTTTAGAAGAAACAATGTTTCATGCAAGTACAAGGATCTGTTTTATCTGATAAATATTTGTACACTGCTTCCAGTGAATTATAGCATATGTCTCGAGATACACAGTTACAAAYACACTGACCAAAGACACATAGACATTTAAGAAATATGGTTATAATGTAACAAGTAAACACACAAACAATCTATGCCAGGGAAGGAAAACTATGAACAAATTTATACAATAAAATACAAGGTTTTCTTAAAGTTACAGTTTCAAAAATAACTCCCATCTGTTTATAGGAAAAGGATTTGTTGAAAATACAGTATTTGGAATATATTTTGAAAGACAGAATTTCTTTTCTATGTGGAAGAAAAGGAATCACAGGGAAAAAGAAAAAAATCCCATGTGTAAAAACTGACTCAGGCAAGTTGTAACAGAAGGGGGAAATGCTTATGAAACAACAACAGAAGTGATATTTATTCTCTGAACAGAATGTTAAATCTCCAACAGTACTAATGGGGATTTAAGTCCACTAGAAAGAAAATCCGGGGGGCTGGAAGACGGCGYGTAGGTTAATAGYCATGCTGGCATGAGGACCTGAGCTTGGATCCTAGGAGCCAAGGCAACAGCAGTCACCCATCACTGGGGTCCTGGGGCTGGCTGGCCAGCTAGTCTGGCTGAACTAGTGAGCTCAGGGTTCGTGAAAGCCCCTCTACTGGCCAGCTTTTACTGTCCAACTTGAAAAAAAATGAGAATCATCTACGAAATGGAACCGCAATTAAGGAAGTGCCATACTGGATGTGGGCTGTCAGTGCAGAATTGAGTTGTCTTGACTGATGACTTATGGGGGCGGGCCCAGCACACTGAGATTGGCAGCATCCCTAGACAGCCTAGGTGGACCTGGGCTGTCTATAAAAGCAAACTGAGCAAGGCCAAGGGAGCAAGTCAGTAAGCAGCGTTTTTCCAGTGTCTCTGCTTCAAGCTCCTATCCTCTCTTCTCTCAGTCATGGACGGTATACCTACCAAACAAACTCTGTTCGTCCCAAGTTAGTTTCAGTAAAAGCTTTAAATTGTCAGACCCAAAATAAAGTTTGAGCCTTGAGYGGGAATCTTGTCTTGGCTTCATGCTTCTCTTGTCACCCTGCTTCCTATCCCCAGCTTTCCTTCCAGAGAACCCGAACCGGTAGCCACAAGCAGCTACAGTTTATCATAGCAAAAGAAAGCCAACTAGGACAGGCCCTGCTTGAAAACATAACAAGCAGACAACGGCAAAGGCTAACAGCCACCACTGCCTCTGGCCTACACAMAAGAGCACCAGCACACACACAACAGGTTAACAATTACCAAGGAGGGCACTGAGGCTAGTCCTGGCTGGAGGACTGGCTATGGGAGCACCTAAGTTAATTAGCAGGTGTGAAGGCTGCTCCTGGTTGTCAATGTGACTATACCTGGAATGAACTACAACCCAGAAATGGAGGGCACACCTGTGATTCAGATCATGATGCTGGAAGACACAGGCTTTTGGTCTGGATCTTGACATGGAATGACATACACTTCTGATTCAGATCTTTAGGCACAGTGGCCATGAAAAGCTTAGGTCTAGGACTTTAATACCATGAGACAGAGGCATGGAGATCTCTGAGTTCGAGGCCAGCCTGGGACAGAGCAAGTTCTAAGTAAAGACAAGCTTAGGTCCAGGTGTGGTGGTCACACCTCTGATCTGGGCCACACCTTCTGCTGGGGCCTGTGTAAGGACAATGGAGGAAGAAAGACTGTTCTTAGCCCGCTTACACTTACTCGCCAGCACATCCGCCGGAACCTACTTCTTCAGCGTATACAGAAGGCAAGCTGAGACACCTAGACTCCTGGGACTGAGCAGCTGCTAGATTCTTAGACTTCCCATTCAGAGCTGCCCATTGTTGGGTTAGTTGGACTGCAAAGTATAAGTCATTCCAAAAATGTTCCCTTAATATATAGAGACATTCTATAAGTTCTGTGGCCCTAAAGAACCCTGACTAATACAGTAGGCTACAAAGAACCACCAGCACCAGAAGCTTATGGAGAGTTTAAGAGCTGTATTTTAAAGAAGAATACTAGGGGCAGTAGAGATACATCAGTAGTTAAGAAGGGACAGAGTTCAGATCCCAGCACTGTAACTCCACCTCTTTGTGACCTGACACCTCTTCTATCCTCCAAAGGAATTTGCACTCCTGTGGAATACACACATACATGCACACGAACAACTCCTAAAATAAAAGAATATTAATTACTATTAAATTTTAATTAAATCAATCAGGAAAAAAACAAACAGAAAACTCAGGGCAGGCACGGCAGCACCTGGCTCTGATCTAATCATCTGGAAGATCCTTGACTACACGCTGGCCTTGAAGTGAGCCTGGGCGCCATGAGATGTGGCATTTTTAAATAAAACAAAACATTTTTGAATAAATTTCACACCTTCAGTGTGGGCAAGATCTAATGAAGAGAATATGCAAAAAAGGGAGGGTATGACTTCTGTGATTACATCACATAAGATTATAATTTTGAATTTGCTGGCAGACTCTGTTGTGACAAAAGGATGTGGTACCTAAAGCCACTCAAGTAAACAAAACAACAGCAAAAATCTATCTTTGCACAGGAAGCTATGAAACGGTCCTGCTACTCACAGATGTCAGGAAAGGGGTTGTCAGGCTTGTTGGTTAAGACTATTAAAGATCAATACAGTCAGGGGACTGAGGAATTAAACAGTATTTTCTTCTACTCCTGTAAGAAAAACTAACAAAAAGAATACGAAATACTAAAAATTTAAGGGAAGTACTTCAGATCTGAATGCAAAGCAATAAAATAAATGAGGAAAAATGAAATCACAACACATGAATGAAAGAACTGACTTCCTCCTTCAGTCTTAATGTCCATTTYAACTCTAAACTACATCAGCAATGCAAACTTCCTATTGCTTCCCAAMTGGTAGTTCTGCTCGCCAACAGTGTTAAAGCCAAGGTCTCCAAGGTACCTGTGTGACAGAATATCCCAAAACAGCTTCTTTAACTACTAACCCCAATAAAAAGTTGTAAGCAATCATTATTTATTATTATTTTCAAGTATCTTAAGTAGATAAAATACTTGAATGATACAATTAACATGTGAATGACAAAATTTAGTTTAAAAAACAAAAGGTCAGGCATGGTAGCTCATGTCCTTTAGTCCAAGCACTTGGGAGGTTGAAACAGGCAGATTGCTGGGACTTCGAGGTCAGCATGGTCTACAATGTGACTTCTAGGCCAGCCAAGGTTATACCATGAGACTCTGTTTCAAAACAAATTAATAAACACAAACCCTTAGAAATGGCTCTGTGAGTAAGAGAGCTTGCACTCTGAGCATGAGGTCCTGAGTTTGACTGCCCAGTGCCCAGTCATGTCTCATGGCAGTAAGGCAAAGGTGGTAGAAAAAGACACCCTGCGTCCTGCTCCAGCCTCCACACACACAGGCACGTGAGCTTGTATATTCATATGCATACACCACACACACAGACAAATAATAGTCCTCAGAAAAACAAATACTGCACATTCTTCTTGGAGTATGAAGAATCTTATTTAAATATAAATACACAAGAACGTATATACAACATCAAAGTAGAAGGGGACTAGTAAGTGGTAGAGTACGGTATCTATTGAGAAGGGAGAGCCGGGCGTGGTGGGGCACACCTTTAATCCCAGCACTCGGGAGGCAGAGGCTGGCGGATCTCCAGTTCAAGACCAGCTTGGTCTACAGACCAAATTCTAGGACAGCCAGGGCTACACCGAGAAACCCTGCCTCAACAAGAGAGACAGGGGGGGTAGAGGGAGGGAAAATAAGAGAAGGTAAGGGGGAAGGGGTGAAAGAAAACCTACTGTATATCTTTCTCATATACAGAGAACCAAGGAGTGTGTGTGTGTGTGCGCGCGCTAAAAGCCAAAGAATACTATTTGTAAGGAGAAGGAAACTAGCAAGCAGGGAAGGGGACAAATATGACCAAGGTACAAAGACATAACAATAAAATCTATTATTCTGTCTGATGACTAAGAAAGAGTAGTTGAAGACAAGCTACAGAAGTGGCTAGTCCTTCGTTCTCATTGATTCTAAAGTAACCAAAGGTAACCTTTCGAAGTTTAGAACACCAGGGGGTAAGAAGCTTTATAAGGAGGGTGCTCGGTGCTAGTCTCACCTCGGCAAGAGCGGCTGCGATATTAACACTGCTGGCCTGCCCGTTCATCAGGTCCATGCTTTCCTCATCAGCCCCTGAGCCTACAGTGACAGCAACAGAGGTCCGATTACTTCATGTCCAAGGCCACAAATACATCATTCCTGTTGGAAAAAAACAAAGAAGAAATTAAAATGTGTGTCTTTCCTTATGTCCAAGAAGACCCCCGTGCCACTGGCACACCAGGGAAAGCCATGGCTGTGCTTCGGGCTTTATTTTAGCCAAGCCACTGGCTTTTCTTTCCACCTTACTAAAATCACAATACTCACTCGAAAGTTTACTATTTTCCTAAACACAGTATAATTTCTTTTCCGTAAAATAAAACGATAGACTTTAAGTCCATTTCCAAATTTAACTTACCTATTTTTATCATAAAAAAAAACTGTAAGTTGGATATTCTACACTATTTTCCTTACAAACTAAGTCTAAACTGTCCATGATACTCTACCAAGTCTATTATACCCTTTCTCTACAAAACTCGGGCTCTGCTGGACCTAGTGATGCAAGCCTGCAATCCCAGCTAGGCAGCAGTCTGAGGCAGGATGATGGTAAACTCAAGGACAGACCAGACAACTTACTGCAGTGGAGAGGGGCCTGGGGAGACAGCTCCATAGATCCGCGTAGATCTAAGGATCTAGGTTCAATTCCCAGTACAGACTCCAACTCCAAAAGATACCATGAGCTCTGAAACAAGACTRCTTATAGTCTACAGAGGAATACAACGTCAGCTTTTTGGTACTGACTCCTTACGTATAAAATGCACAACAATGAGTATCTACTTCACAGAGCTGTGGTGAAGAAAACAGAGCTAAAATGCATTTGCATATGGTAAATATGTTCCTGTAACAATGCAATGAGGATTTGAATTTTTTCATTATCTACTTAATGAACGTAAGTTTAAATGTTAATAGTCTTCTAAATAAAGAAAAAAAAAGACAAAAACTGTTTAAATACACTGCTGGCAATCAGGGTATATCTGGTGAGCATCATGAAAATCCTAACACGGAAGGAATAAGAATGTTCCTCAGATGGACCAAAACATGTTCCTGGGGTTTCAAAAGCTTCAAAATTATAACTGCTGACAGCGGCTTTCAAGCACATGTTAAATTATCTTCATTTCTTCAGATTAGCCTTAGTACTTTTGAGGAACAAAACATCATTCTCCAATTTTTAAAATAAATACATTTGAATTAATGGGATTTAGGAACCATTTACAGAATCAGTATGGAAATGAAGGGTACAAAACTTCCTTCTAGCTCACACTATCTCACCACACAGGCTTTGTTTTCCTCACAAACCACTGCTAGGATGAGGCTGACACTTGCCTGCTATCTAAAAGAACAGCTTGTCATGGGTACATACGGTGGGCCACATCTGTAACCCTGACCCTAGGAGGCAAAGGTCAGAGGTCACAAGCCCGGGACCAGCCTAGACTACACCAAAAGTTCTAGGCCAACCTGGGCTACACAGTGAGACCCAATCTTAAACAAGTAGTATTTTAAAACCCAACTTTATAATAAATTTTACATTAATGCAACAATCAGGTTTTCTTTGCCTGCTTCCAATTTTACTCCTGGGGTAGAGGGAATTTCGACACTTCACCGTACTCTGCAAACCAGACTGGTTTAGAACTTACTAGTGCCTAAGTTGATCTCTGATATTTTCTGGCAAGAGCACTCACTTTGTAATGAAATGTTTTCAAATGATTTCCCACACTGACATATAACAAGAATCCATAAGTCTAGAGAGCCCCCTAGTGTTAAGAAAAGGATTTTGATTTAATTGTAATATATATATATATATATATATATATATATATATATATATATATCTTTAACCTACATGTTAGATATATAAATTTTATTACTATTTATTGAATAAAGGTAACAGACTAAGAATAAGCATCAGTGCTCTCAAATTCAGTTTTCTTTGCTTACTTTCAATCTCTGTGTGTGCATGTATGTGCGTTTATGTTTTAAACTAACTATAGAACTTAGGCTAGTCACAAATCCAYGGTAATCCTCTTGCCTCATGCCTGGTTTTGCCTGGTTTTGTCATTAAAATATTTCATGAGTTATATTAAAATCCATCATATGGGAAACTAAAAAAGCATAGGTTTTTTTATATGCATCTCAAGACAAATTAAATGAGACAAATGCATATTGTAGTTTATTTCAATTTCCTAGAATTATAAAGTGACACCCTCATTCATGACTACAAATATCACAATAACTTTTTTTGACGTGTAAAAAGCTTTTCTTTTTTTTTTAAGATATTTTCTTTATTTACATTTCAAATGTTATCCCTTTTCCTGGTTTCCCCTCCGAAAACACCCTAACCTCTCCCCCCTCCCCCTGCTCACCAATCTACCCACTCCTGCTTCCCTGTCCTGACATTCCCCTACACTGGGGCATCAAGCCTTCTCAGGACCAATGGCCTCTCCTCCCTTTGATGTCCAACAAGGACATACTCTATTGCATATGTATCTGGAGCCATGGGTCCCTCCATGTATACTCTTTGGTTGGTGTTTTAGTCCCTGAGAGCTCTGGGGGTACTGGTTGGTTCATATTGTTGTTCCTCCTATGAGGCTGCAAACCCCTTCAGCTCCTTGGGTTCTTTCTCTAGCTCCTGCATTGGGGACCCTATGCTCAGTGCAATGGTTGGCTGAGAGTGTCTCCCTCTGTATTTGTCAGGCACTGGCAGAGCCTCTCAGGAGACAGCTATATCAGGTTCCTGTCAGCAAGCACTTGTAGGCATCCACAATAGTGTCTGGGTTTGCTGACTGTATATGGAATGGATCCCTAGGTGGGGCAGTCTCTGGATGATCTTTCCTTCAGTCTCTGATCCACACTTTGTCTCTGTATCTCCTCCTGTGGGTATTTTGTTCCTCCTTCTAGAAGGACCAGAATATCCATACTTTGGTCTTCCTTCTTCTTGAGTTTTGTTTGGTCTGTGAATTGAATCTTGGATAGTCTGAGCTTCTGGGCTAATATCCACTTATCACGGAGTGCATACTATGTGTGTTCTTTTGTGATTGGGTTACCTCACTCAGGATGATTATTTTCTAGCTCCATCCATTTGCCTAAGAATTTCATGAATTCATTGGTTTTTTTTTTTAAAGATTTATTTATTATATGTAAACACACTGTGGCTGTCTCCAGACACCTCAGAGGAGGGCATCAGACCCCATCAAGGATGGTCGTGAGCCACCACGTGGTCGCCGGGACCTGAACTCAGGACCCCTGGAAGAGAAGCCAGCGCTCCCAACCGCTGAGCCATCCCTCCAGGCCGAATTCATTGTTTTTAATAGCTGAGTAGTATTCCATTGTGGAAATGTGCCACATTTTCTGTACCATTCCTCTGTTGAGGAACATCTAACTATTTTCTTAGTTAAATTCACTAATTTCAACTTACTCTCTTCTATTTCTGAAGACATTTATTCTGGCTGTCTTCTGGTTTCTTTCAAACAAGCAATTTGAGCCCTTAGACAGGAAGCCTTGAAACATGTAGTCTTAGATTCTTGCTTCAGTTCACAAACTAGAGCATCAAACTGCACACGATCAACAATTTAGCCTCCAAAGTGACCATCTTTTCAAGGGTTCTTCCAATACCAAACAGTATTTTTCTTTTTTCTCTTAATAAACAAGGGATAAAAGCTGATGAAAAGTTCCCTATCAGCTGACCTGAGTGCACAGCTACATATTATTGCTTTTGTGTATAACTAAACTTTATTTCCTTTAGCACCCAAGTCTATGTATATACCCTTCTCTGTGTTGAACACTATACTGTAACACCCCTACACTAGGGAGCACGACTTGCAGAGACTTCCTGCCAGGGTCAGATGTCACTGCTGGGTTTGCCAGATCCCGCTATGCTGTGACTTCTTGAATCATCAACTCCAAGTCAAGCTTTAGTCACTCTGACTAGGGAAGCCTCTAGACTTGAATCTAATAACAAGGTTTCTGTTGCTTCTCCATCTCTACTCCAGCTGCAGTTACAGTTTATTCTAGTTTGAAAGTTATACAGAAAACTTTCAATTTGTACTGTTGGTTTTTATTCTTCAACACCACTAACTGTCAGCCTCACCCGGCTTCATGTATGTAATAATGTCTACAATTCAGTAACCAACTGTAATGTTGAGTATCTATGAACAGACCAAAATATGGGTGGCTCTTTTCACAGAATGATCTACCGTCATGGTGACTGCTTTGCTGCAGCATTTGCATTATCTTCATGTCTGCAAGTCCCATAATCCCCAGTTTGACTCAAGTACTGTCAGGGCATCTAGAATGGAGCAAACTGATTTCAGCTTTTAATAGAATTGATGTGGAACGATATCCCATAATTTAAAAATATTGTATTTGCTTCAAAAAAAAAAAAGAAACTTTACATTGTAAATATTCAAATGGATCATTACAATAAATACAAAACCGGACGCAGGTGAGGGCTCAGCCTGGAAAGGCACTCGTCCCACAGCCTGGATATGTAAGTTCAAAGGCAGAGCCCACACTAAGATAGGAGAGACGCCACCCTCTGCACTGTTCTCCAGCCTGCACGCATGCAGTGGCATACACACACTAATAACAAAGGACACATGACAACGGTGACATCAGTTCAGCAAGAGAAAGCAAACCCTTAGGACAGCACTCTTAGACTCTTCCATATTCAAATTATGGTGGACAGCTTGTTTTCCTTCAACATTTATTTTAAATAACAATTAAAGCCACGCTTTCTGCCACTCACAGGCAWCCCAAAGGTGTGAGCAGCCTGCACACATGCAGGAGCAAGCCTGAGTGTAACGCTTCTTCKTCTTGCAATTTGTCATGAAAATGCCGCGTGTAACTGACACTGAACTGTTTAGGACAAAAGTTTAGTAAGAAATGCAGCTGTCTCTTAAAGCCATTTCTGGTACAGCACTTCATGATTATCTTTGCTATTTATAGGTCACAAAAGTTCAACTTATTATGATAGAAATTTCAAAAGAACGAGTTCTGATAAAGATATGGGTTATAAAAGGTTCCCTGCCTAACATTTACCACAAAGTGACATTTTCACACAGTTTATTTTATCTTTCCTTAATCATCTTTTAGTTTCTTGATGTTAAATGACATATTTTAAAAGAAAATTAAAAAACATTATCCTTCATCTTTGCATTCATGTATATATAATTTATTTCACCTAATTATCTACGTAATACACACCTGTTAAAAGAATGAGTAAATGCCTGAACAAAGCAACCATGCATAGGGCAAGATTATATTATGACCAGACAAGCAGTAAAGGTACTGGAAATGGTATTTAAATATTACATACAAGCCCACAAGACGACAGGAAGGATTTAGTCATTTAATTATCATGGATGATGAGCATTTCTAGCAACACAGTTGACAAGATAATCTAAAAACACACTGTGCTTCATGAGAAACTTAGAATAAGAGTCGGAATTCTGATTCCCAGTTGAAGAGAAAAAACAAAGCCACTAAAAACTAAAAATAGAACCAAAGCATCAACTCTCTCCTTCCAACCCCATCCCCACCCATCTCCATCTGAAGTAGAGCCAGAGAGGTCAAAGCCTGGCCCATTAGTGGCAAGATGCTCTGGAGGAAAATTGTGCCGTGGCCTAGAAAGATGTGTATGTAAACTTACCTGTGTTGGCCTGGGCTTACTGTTGCAGTCAGAAGACAGTATCTACCCCCACCATCCTTATTCCAGATACATATCACACAGATGCAGAATCTGAATCTACATTACCACCATGGCCCAAGATCTTCAACTTATGAAATCCACATTAAAATATGTTCACATGGCCAGTCATATCGCTGTGACTTTGAGGTCACTCTGGTCTACACAGAGAGCTCTAGGCCAGCAAGACTACATAGTAAGACCCTGCCTTAAAAATAAAGTTCATAACAGTCATAATTCTTCAACACAGACAGACAGTAGAAACAAAATCTGATTGAGGAACATATATATAACAGTCAAACAAAGAAAGCCCCACTGACTCAATACAGAAGCACCAGCAGCTCTGTGAGCACACGACCTACTGTAATGTAAACTAAAGGGAGCAACAGTGACTGCAATTACCTCTCACACAAACTACCAGACAGAGCCTACCAGCAAAAGGGACTAAAATCAGTGGCCTCCAAAGAAGGAAGGTATAAAGAGAAATAAGAGTTTAAAATAAAATCAATAGCCACTACAGAAGCAGCATACCAAACTCTACTTAAGAGGGAATTCTCAAGATAAATAAACAGAAAGCAACACACAAAGGCGGTCCAGATGGGGGCACCATTAAGAAGTGAAATGCAGAGTAAACCCTAAGTGCCCTGAAAGCAGATCCAAAGGAGGTGCTGAGACTAGGCACGCACCAAGACAGAGGCTGGAGCTCCCAGAGCTCAGAAGACGGGAGGGACRCACACTCAGGGCCACCCTAGGCAGGATGAACAAAAAGAACCATATTCTTCATGTACTACTTTAAACTGGCAAGGAATTCTTTTGAAAGTGATTTAAAGGCAAATTACTTATGGTAGGAACAACAACAAAACCCTGAGGATTTCATATCACCACCAGTAAGAAAGTAAGGGCTTCAAAGTGCCCAGAGAAAAAGCCATCGACTTAGAAATGCAGCCGGGCAGCAGTGAGGACCCACACTGCTCTAGCAGAGGACTGGTGCCCAGCACCCTCCATGAACAGCGCCCACACCTCCACCTACAGCTGCCACGGTCCCTCACCTGCACTCACATGCACACACCACTCCCCACTACACACACATGCACACACAACCACAAACAAACATTCTTAGGAGAGGGAGAACTAGGGTAGGGGCCACTGGCAAGAGCGCAGGGGTACAGCTCTTGCCTACCAAGCACAGGGCCGAGTTTGGTTCTCAGCTGGGGCAGGGTGGGGGATGACAAAAGCATTTTCGGAGGATTAGTGTACCACGAAATACTTCAGAGAGTAAGAAAACATGAAAAACTATCTCCTGTTTAAGTTTACACCAACTGGAAGAAAACTTTGGAGTAGAAATAACTTTTAACCATGATTATGATGACTTAATATCAAAAAAAAAAAAAAAAACAGCAACTTTAAGGCCGGGCAGTGGTGGCGCACGCCTTTAATCCCANCAAACAGACATGCTGAAGTGGAGAGGGGACACACACACACACACACACACACACACACACACGGCCTCCGCTCGACAGAAACAACTGCTAAAGGCGACTAAGGAATGAGAGGGGGGGGGGAGGGAGAGAGAGGCTTCCCCAGGGCAAGATATACTAGACGGATATCTACAACCATTTTAAAGAGGGATAACAACTTGACCAAGTTTACACTGTTGAGATGGACAGCCTGAAGAGAAGGGAGGAAAAAAGCACAGATGAAGGGGAACCTAAAAGTTTGCTCCCTACTCTGATCAAACTTAAAATATGGCTAGGAATGAAAGGAGCAAGAAAAACAAACTACTGTATTATGATTCAGTTTCAAGAATCAGATGATTTCGGTCAGGCGATGGTGGCGCACGCCTTTAATCCCAGCACTTGGGAGGCAGAGGCAGGCGGATCTCTGAGTTTGAGGCCAACCTGGTCTACAGGTTCCAGGAGTTCCAGGACAGCCAGAGCTACACAGAGAAACCCTGTCTCAAAAAAACCAAAATCCAAAAACAAAACAAAAAAAAAGAATCAGATGATTTCTAAAATAGTGGGTATTTAAGATTATAAAGGAAGACAAGCTGAAGAGTAAGAGGAAATCAAAACCAGATGAAACAGTAGAAACAATACAAACACACAAATTTAAAAGGAAGGCATTATGAAGAAAAGGTATGACACAGAACCCTGGCCTGCCACACATGAAGAACCTCTGATGAGCTCTGGGCAGGCTCAAAGCAGCAGGGCTGTACAAGTCTCAACAGTCAAGCAGAGAAATGTAGGCTAGCAGAGACAGGTACTGGGAACCATCAACAGTCTCTGTAAGGAAGTAATCTTAGGAAGCAGTTACCTGTCACTAAGACAAAACTGACATGCAAGTCCCTTCCCATCAATGTTCTGCAATCTCTTCTCTTCGGAACCCTCCTTTAGATGCTTTTGCTATAAACCATGCATGTCCACCCTCCACCATGCATGTGCACACCCTAGCCTTTTGACTTCAGCCTTCCTCACACACTATCACTGCACCTAACTCAGAATTCTTGGTCACACAGAAAACAGTCTCTAACAGATAATATTAAAAAGAAAAAATGTAATTTATCTAAATCTATGAATAATTCACACTGCCCTCCTTGCTTAGGGGTCAAATAAAATGGTAAAAAAAAAATGTAAAAACAGGAACTATGGAGCTTCAATTATAGGTCTAACCAAGTATGTTTCACTCGGCAAATTATCTGTTTAGGGAAAAGGAGATGAATTTACATATTTAATAGAACGCTAAGTCTGCAGTATGTCGTGTACCTATGCAGGTCTAAACGGCGTCCCCTCAGGGTGCGGCCTCTGATGTTGAGGACTTGAGGACTAGAAATAGCTGAAACCTCAGAGTTTCTCAAATATTGGAATACTTATGCAGATGATACCAGCTGAATAACTTTAAGTTTCCTACGTTGAAGTGTTTCAAATCGTCTAAGGATAGTATCTCTAAGGACTTAGTATCTATCAGTTAACCATGTTATCAGCTTATTCAAATATATAAGATGTATTCTCAGTTCAAGACTAAAAGGTCACTTATCCTTGGCATGAAATGTAAAAATATAAGCTGTACTTAAGTCTAAATCTGAGAGTAGCAAGAATTTCAAGCAATAGTGAAAGTTCTCATGGATATGAGCAGCCCCTGAAACTGTGAGAGAGCGAGTTCTGGACAGACTCCCATTGCTTGAAGCCGACCATAATGACAGGGCTAGCAATTTCACACACCACCCAAGAAGCGAAAGGGGAAAACGCTGGTAATGTTAAGTGAATAATCATGTCAGAACAACTAAATACACCATTTCCCAGGAAGCTTTACTCACTCACTAAATGATTGTTTAGTTAAAACATCTATACTTTATACTTGTTTCTAAATGCTTAAGGCATACAGTTAAGAAGTCTGAGAAAGGAGATTTTCAAAACTAAGTCCGCATATTAAACTAGAGGGGAGGGGATAAAGACAGCAGGAAGTGCTTCTTTTACCTGTAGCCATTTAGTACCTGAGCTGGAGAAGAGCACATGGTACTAAGACAAAACATCACCAGCCTGGGGCACACTGGAGCATCACCAACCAGCCTGGGGCACACTGGAACATCACCAACCAGCCTGGGGCACACTGGAACATCACCAACCAGCCTGGGGCACACTGGCCCACCACCAACCAGCCTGGGGCAYACTGGCCCATCACCAACCAGCCTGGGGCACACTGGAGCATCACCAACCAGCCTGGGGCACACTGGAGGATCACCAACCAGCCTGGGGCACACTGGAACATCACCAACCAGCCTGGGGCACACTGGCCCATCACCAGCCTGGGGCACACTGGCCCATCACCAGCCTGGGGCACACTGGCCCATCACCAGCCTGGGGCACACTGGCCCATCAATAGCATGAGACACATGCCCATAAATACCTGCCCCCCCCACACACATATATACTTGTAATTTAAAATAACAAGAGTTCTTTTAAAAACTATATAGACTGAGCAGTTTGCATTTGTGCATTTATATAATTTATATGTGTAATATTATATAATATATATCAACTATTACTGGAAAAAGAAGCCATAAATATGAAAGAGTAAGAAGGGATATATAGGAAGGAGGACAAGGAAGGGGAAATAATTATAATCTCAAAAAATAAAAGAAATAAATTT
>BDUI01009814.1:8039-18158 GCA_002335545.1 Apodemus speciosus | reverse complement strand
GTCTTCCCAAATAGTTCCTTTTCCTACTTTAATGTTGTTTTTAGCATATTAAACAAACATGAGAAAGTATGCTCCTCAACTTCCAGTGGGGTTACCAATCACATTTTGATAAATGTGTAAGTTGAAAATACTATAAAAGGGCACTTAATGCATCAGTTTTGTAGCTGTTTCTCCTGGGCTACAACAACTTGCATCAGCAGCTGTGGTCACCCTCACAAGATGGTGGATTCCCCGGAGGGGAAATGAGGGAGGTCTACCAGAGTCATGAGTCTTTGTGGGGTTCCGGGGGCTCGCAGGAATCATGAGGCTGATGAGACCCACAACTTCCCTCTTTCCCCTAGGTTATGTAAGTGGTTAGCAATGACTGAGGCGCAGCAGAAAGATAGAGATGATCATTAGTTGCCCAAGGGGCTCCAATGGTCCAGCTTTTCTTGAGTTCTCCATGCTGTGCAGGGGGTGGGGGGTGGTGGTGCATCTTCCATGGCCCAGCTGCYGGTCAACCAGGAGATCTCCTAGTGATGCAACTGCCTTTGAATCATGATGTTCCTGAGGGTRGCCCTGCAAACTCAGTGGTTCACCAGGCTAGATTTGGTCAGAATTGTTTCTTTTACCTGTTTGGTGAATGGATGGTATTTTTTTTCCCCGTTTCTCCAGGAAAATTCACAAACACTGCTACCTCATSTACAGAATATCTTAGCAATAGCATGCACTGTAGGTCACAGTAATTTTCTCATGGGATCACACGGCTGAGAGCTGTGGTTTGTTGCCACTGCTCAAAGACCAGGCACCATATGTCATTTGCCTGAGAAAAGACCAAACTTCAATACTTCTACTGAGCATGTATTGCTTTAATGCCATTGCAAAATTGAAGAATACGTTCTCTTTCTCTAAGAAACAACCCTAAATTAGGAACTGACTACAGCAGTCATAATTGCTAAGATACCTTGGTGTTTCCCAGCCCCATAATTATACTGAGTAACATTTAGTTTCCTTCTTGCTTCAAAGGTTCCATCTGAATAATAATTACATCGGCCTTTAATATTGACTTCCATTTGTTCCTTAGAGTGACTCTCAGTTATGATTAATTCCTACACTTCAGTCATCTCCCTGTATGTGGAGAATGTATGTTTGCCAATTTTTTTTTCTCTACGAGGTTTTAAAGATATTGAGAAATGACCTCCATTACAACATTAATTCTGAACCTACCTCTTTCTAATTTTTAAAAATTATTATTAGTAATAGTAGTAGTAGTGTATGTATTCGTGTGTGTGTGTGTGTGTGTGTGTGTGTGTGTGTGTGTGTTTGTGTGTGTGTCTGTGTGTAATGGACAGGACCATACTAAAGTGTATGTGTAGAGGTCAGAAGACACTTTTATTGAGTTTTGTTTTTCCTTTTCCACTTTACATCAGTTCCAAGGATAAAACTCAGGTCATGAGGCTTGAGAGGCAGACACTTTTACCTACTGAGCCATCTCATCCTGTCTTAAGCAATACTGTATTAATATTTGTGCTTTTATATTGAAAATTATTTAATAATATTTCCCTGTAAACAACCTTTGATTAGTCCAGTGTTTAAATGCTTACAAAATTATTTTATTCTATGATGTTAGTAAATCCTGCATTAAGTCTTCCTTCCCGTTGCCCCAACCTGTCCTTGAGGTAATTCTTTACACTGGCATGTATTGTGTTCCAAGATCTCTCAGTCTTTGAGGTCCCTTCCCCTAGTCTAGACAGTAATTTCAGTGGTTTCATTATATCCATATGGGAAAGGAAGTCATYAGTCTTTATTCTTTATCAGTTGCAACATCAATATATGTCTAGATGATAACCAAAATGTTTTCCATCATCTAACTAAAAACAGGCTTTTAAATCATGTCCATTGCCCCGAATTCCCAGCGAAAACTCCTCAGAAGTAGGTAATTAGATCCTGAAATTTAAGGTGATTAATTATATGATCCTGCAACTTTCATAACTTGGGAGTCCTCTATAAGAAAAGTAAATCAGGGCTGGAGAGATAGCTCAGCAGTTAGAACTGATTGCTCTTCCAGAGGTCCTGAGTTCGATTCCCAGCAACCACATGGTGGCTCACAACCATCTGTAATGAGATCTGGTGCCCTCTTCTGATGGGTCTGAAGACAGTGACAGTGTACTCATATATATAAAATAAACCTTTAAAAAAAGAAAAATAAATCAAAATTCCTAGACAAACAGATTCAAGGTATACATACACAAAACAAACAAACAAAAAAATGTGAAGGTTCACTCCTTTAATGTTTGTTGTTATTGCTTTTTGTAAGGTTAAGATTAAACCAAGGGCCACACCCCACCCAGGGAAGTACTCTATTGCTGAACTACCTTAGTCTGCTCCATTTATTCTTGGATGGTATAGGAAAAGGACAGTCACTCTCAAGAAGTAAAATCAGGAAAAATAATCCAAAGAGCTCCTGGTTGCTGGATTCCAGCAATATTGGCTGATTAGCCTAGAACTTAATAAAATCCTTATATAGTAATACTTACATAGAGACAGAAAGAAATGGCCTTGCAGGCATGTTTACAATCCCATTTCATACTCATTTTAAAAATATCTGTTATAGATATCAAAAATGATATAGACTGATCTAAAGTGCATAGACAGTAATTTTTATTTTCATGGTCTCTACAATTCAGGCTGTGTAAATAATGCTTTTATCATACATAAGCTTATTTATTAAAAGTGTGATGCCAAAGAGTATTGGGGGTTGCAGATTTTGACCATGATACACTAGTATCTATGAAAAAGTGTTACAATGAAATCAGTTATTTTGTATGCTAACTTAAGTACTAATAAAGTAAGAATAGTAACATTAAAAACAAACCTTGTGTGACTCCAGAGAAAGGGAGAGAGACTTATCTGTTGATATTTAGCCATATCTTAGATATATGGTGTAAAAATAATAAGGTATCAAGGCGTAGGATGGTGTCTATTCTGAGCTGTTCTGAATAAAAGGTAAAAAATAACCTAAGAAAATCCAGATTAAAAATAATCAAACATGAGGGATAAAAAGTGATCAATTTCATAAATTACTTTAAATAGAGAAAGTTGAAACAAAGAACAAAAACAGAAAATGTGTGCAGGACCAAATGATCAAATCTGAAACCGGGAGGTGGAGGAGGAAGAGAAGGGGTGGGGGAAGGGATGGAAGGAGAAGGAAGGAGGAGAGGAGAGGAGGAGGGAGGAGAGGGAGAGGAGGAGGGAGGAGAGGAGTCTTTCCAAGGGTACACACAAACTCAAAGTTGAAATCAACTAATTAGAAAGAAAACTATACAAAGAATCAACCAAACCAAGAGCTGGTTCATTGAGAAAATCAAAAAGATAGACAAACCCTTAGCCAAACTAACTAAAAGGCACAGAGACAGTATCCAAATTAACAAAATCAGAAATGAAAGGGAGAGATAACAGAAACTGAGGAAATTAAAAAAAAATCATTAAGTATTACTTCAAAAGCCTTACTCCTCAAATTGGAGAATCTAAATGAAATGGATGAATTTCTAGACAGATACCACTTAGCACAGTTAAATCAAGATCAGGTAAACTATCTAAACAGTCCCATAACTCCTAAGGAAATAGAAGCAGTCATTAAAAGTCACCCAACCAAAAAAGCCCAGGACAAGACAGTTTAGTGCAAAATTCTACCAAACTTTCAAAGAACTAAGACCAATACTCCTCAAACTATTCCACAAAATCAAAACAGAAGGAACACTCTCTAATGAGGCCACAATAACCCTGATACYTAAACCACACAAAGACTCAAAAAGAAAGAAAATGTAGACCAATTTTATTTATGAACATCGATGAAAAACACTCAATAAAATTCTTACAAACTGAATCCAAGAACACAATCAAAAACATCATTCATTACAATCAAGTAGGCTTTATCCCAGGGATGTAGGCATAGTTCAATATATGAAAATCCATCAATGTAATCCACTATATAAACAAAGTGAAAGAAAAAAAATCACATGATCATCTCATTAGATGCTGAAAAAGCTTTTGACAAAATCCAGCACGCTTCCATGTTAAAAGTTTAGGGATTTAAGGCCCATATCTAAACATAATAAAAACAATATATGACAAGCCAATAGCCAACATCAAACTAAATGGAGAGAAATGAAGCAATCCCACTAAAATCAGGAACAAGAAAGGCTGCCCACTCTCTCCCTACCTTTTCAATGTAGTACACGGAGTTCCAGCCAGAGCAATAAGACAACAAAAGAAGGTCAAGGAGATACAAATTGGAAAGAAAGAAGTCAAGGTATTGTTATTCCCTGGTGATACGATAGAATCCATCAGCAATCYYCCAAAAGTCTACAAGAGAATTCCTACAGATAAACAAATTCAGCAAATTGAGTAGATATAAAATTAACTCAAAGAAATCGGTAGCCTTCCTTTATACAAATGATAAATGGGCAGAGAAAGAAATTAGGGAAACAAGACTCTTCACAATAGCTACAAATAATATAAAATATCTTGGTGTAACTCTAACCAAGCAAGTGAAAAATCTATATGACAAGAACTTCAAGTCTCTGAAGAAAGAAGTTGAAGATATCAGAAGTTGGAAAGATCTCCCATGCTATTGGATTGGTAGGATTACAGAGTGAAAATGATCATCTTATCAAAAGCAATAAGTCAGGTGACTGCATATGCTGGCAAGGATGTGGAGAAAGGGGAACACTCCTCCACTGCTGATGGGATTACAAACTTGTACAACCACTCTGGAAATTGATCTAGCAGTTTCTTAGAAAACTGGAATTAGTTCTACCTGAAGATATAGGTATATTCCTGGGTATATACCCAAAAGATGCTCTACCATACCACAAGAACATGTGACCCACTATGTTCCTAGCAGCTTTGTTCATAATAGCCAGAAGCTGGAAACAACACAGATGTCCCTCAACTGAAGTATGGATACAGAAAATGTGGTACATACTTGAGTTTTGCAGGCAAATGGATGAAACTAGAAAAATATCATTTTGAGTGAGATAACCCAGACTCAAAAAGACATGCATGATACTCACTGATAAGTGAATATTAGACATAAAAGTACAGAATACCCATGATACACCCTCACAGACCCAAAGAAGTTAAACAGAAGGCCCAAGTGAGGATGCTTGAATTATACTTAGAAGGGGAAACAAAATAGTCATAGGAAGAAGAAGGAGGGAGGGAGGAAAGGAGAAAGGAAAGGAGGGAGGGATGGAGGGAGGGAGGAAGGGAGGGAGGGAGGGAGATTAGGAGACAGGTGTGGGGAGAGACAGGAAAGAGATCCAGAGGACCAGTAGAGAACCAGTAGAATGAATGGAAATCTGAAGCTACCGGGGCTGATGGTGGGGAATCCTTAGGAAGTCCCAGAGACCTGAGATTGGGGAGGCTCCCAGAAGTCAATTTGAGGACCTTAGCCTRGATGCCTAATAGTGGGAACATGGAACCTGAAGAGGCCACCTCCTATCCCAGTGAAGGGATAAAGACATCAACCCATCCACAAAACTTTCAACCCAAAATTGGACCTGTCTACAAGGAATGCAGGGGCAAAGATGGAGCAGAGACTGAAGGAATGGCCAGACAATAACCAGCTCAGTGTGAAACCTGTCCTGTAGGCAAGCACCAATCCCTGACGTTATTAACAATACTCTGTGATGCTTGTGACAAGAACCTAGCATAACTATTCTCTGAGAGGCTCTATCAAGCAGCTGACTGAAAGAAACAAGACACAGATACCCCCAGCCAAACATTGGTCAATGGTTGGGGACTCTTATGGAAGAGTTCAAAGAAGGATTGAGGCCCTAAAGGGGATGGGAACCCCACAGGAAGGCCAACAGAGTCAACTAACCTGGACCTCTGGGAGCTCTGAGAGACTGAGCTACCAACCAAAGAACACACTGGAATGAGGTAGATGACACATATGTAGTAGATACACAGCTCAGTCTTCATGTGGACCCCCAACAGTTAGGAGGCTCTCCCTGAAGCTGTAGCCTGACTGTGGGGTTTGTTCCCCAAGAGGGCTGCTTTGTCTGGCCTTAGTGCGAGGGGATGCCCCTAATGAGACACCAAGATGGGGGATTCCCAGCGGGATCCCACCGTCTCAAAGAAGAAGGGGAGGGGGATGGAAGGAGTGTCTCTGTGAGGGAGGGTGGGGAGGGGGAGCATTTGAGATGTAAATAAATAAATATGYAAATAAATATAAATTTAAAAAGCAGTCATGTAAGGGCTTCCCACTAGACTCCAGCTCTTATAGGTACCCAGCACTTCCCAACCTTGCCACTCTGGACACCAAGGCTCTGTATGTGAACTTTGGGGAATATTCGGCACCAAAACCACAGAATGGAAATACATGGGCTTAATAAAATCCAATTAAAGCTTCCTTATGGCTTATTTGGAAATAGGAAGGTAGGCATTTCTTTCTTGTCTTTGAGGCATGCAGCCAAAGAAAGGGATCAAAGAGATGCCTAACTTTCTGAAAAGAGAACAAGGGACTAGACTCAAGCTTTCTTGGGCCAAATACTCAGTCAARTACTATTTCCAAAAAGGGGATTTTGAGTTTGAAAATCTCAGGGGGAGGGGGAGGAGGGCGGTTAAGTCTTGGTAAGGATGTTATCATGAATTTAAGTGAACATCATGAGGAGGCTCTTTAGTAGTGATTCTCAACCTGTGAATCCCAACCCTTTGACAGTGAATGACCTTTTCACAGGGTCACCTAAGACTATCTGAAAACACAGACATTTACATTGCCATTCATATCAGCAGCAAAATTACAGTTATGAGGTAGCAAACTCATATGTATGTGGTTGGGGGATTACCACATGAGGAACTGAATCAAAGGGTCACAGCATTAGGAAGGTCGAAACTCACTGCTCTTGAGTGTGTCTTTTAAGCCCGTCTCCACTGCTTTGTTTTAACAAAATTCTAATTCACCCCATCTCTTAAACTGTCTACCTTTCAGCTTCAGTTTTTATCTATAGTCATATTTCTGTTAAGATACAGTATGCTTTCTACACTATCGTAGTGTCTTTATAGAACCATTACCATCTTTTGTATAAACCCTTTTGGGGTTTTATTCTGTTTCTTTAAAATTACCAGCTACTATGTCAGCCTAACACATTTACTTCTGTGGCTCACTGTATGTATGTATGTATGTATGTATGTATGTATGTATGTATGTATATATTTGCTTATCTAGCTATCAATTTATTTATTTTTGCATATCCTGTGCCTTCTATGCTATTTCTGATATTTCCGCAGCATTTCCCCCTTGCTGTTTGATACTTGTTCTTTGGCTAAGATTTTTGTGTTTTCTTGTTTAGACTGTTCTCRCAGTGGGTCTCATTCATAGCATAAGTGGACATGATTTGACCACTTAGGCCATCTTGCTCAAAGAAAGGTACACACTGCTTTCTAGCATCCATCTTTGCCCTTTCAGAGTGATGGTCTTTAAAGCATACTAGTATTCTCTGAGCCAGTTAGAAACTTCACTTTGGAAGTCCTTTAAGCTTTCCCTCACCAAGCAACCATTTTTAAAAGCACACTAATTGAGAATCCCTGAATAAACACAGCTGGCTAACAAAGGAGAGTTCCCAAAGGAACTACCAAACACTGTAAATTAATGAGCAATTCCTGTCTTATTGGAGACATGGATATATGTATGAATGCCATTTTCTTACTCTAACCCAGAACCATGTGGAAATGAGCTGTCCACTTTGGTCTTTATCTTCTTCTCAATGCACATAATTTATAACCTGTCTTCTACCTGAGATCTTCATCAATCCCTGTAACAAAGCTTGTTACATGAAATTAAGAGCGACTGTTCTATTTGTAAAATAAAATGCAGTCCTCATTGGCAGTGGCCAGTAATGTATGTATGTATGTATGTATGTATGTATGTATGTATGTATGTATGATGTATATATGTATGATGTATGTATGTATGTATACATAATGCATATATGTATGATGCACAGTAATGTTTCACAGCGTCAAGTCTCCATCTGCTATAGAAAGGGGAATTGGGATGTATCACTGATAAATACTTATACAAACAAATTGACATACTGAATAAGCAGTGATAAGGACAGTTGCAATTTTTCTACCTCTTTTTTTTAAACTTATTTTTGAAGCTATATAATTAATCCACTAGTTAAATTTTTAGGCAAGTCAGTTGGTATGTTCACAGTGGCTGGTCTGAACTGTGATTTATCTCAGGCACACATCCAATTACTTCTCACAGAACAGGTTCATAAAAGAATAAACACACCAGAGCAAAGCCCTGAATTGTGAAAATTTGCATACGTCTGTGTTTTTCAAGTTATTTTTGGAATATTGTCTTAAACTTTAAGAAAACTTTATATATGCCACCTTGGGTAACTCCCCCTAGAGAGGCATATTGAATTAACATGAAAGTGAACCAGAGTCTAAATCAGGTTATATTTCTGGGATCCTGCAAAGATTTAGTATGAACCAGTCAGAGGTTATGTCAGGAAGCTGTGAAGAATGAATTTCAATTTATTGGTAACTGAGAAAATAGGATTCAGGTCACAGCAATATACTATAGATTAGTTCAGAGGTTGGCACTCTATTTAGTTCTGAATGACTACTTCAAAGTGATGTAGAAAAATAAGACAAAGAAAGAAACAGCCAGAGAAGGTTTGGAGAGAGAAACCATTCGGAGGACAGGGAAAGGGTCAACATGAGGGAAGGAGTAGCATTAGAGTCAACCTAGGGTGCTGTGGGCTGACTCTGAGTTTCAGTGCTGGCTATTTGATTCGTTTACTTTCTTGTACTTAGAAAAGACTGCACAGTGTCTGCATCATAGGCAGAGGTGGGCAGATAATGTAACCTACGCATGGGATACGGACCGCAGGTGTGGGAAGAATACAACACTGTAGTATTACTTCCTAATTCGGCATCCAGCAGCATCACGAAATCCTTCTACTAAGGGTGTCTGTCATGCGCTGTGACCATGATACATATGCTCCTTCACTTCAGGCAAATGATGACATCAGAAGGTAACCTGTTTCTAGGACAGTGGAACAATGATAATATAGATGTTTCAGGTTTTGCAGTGTTCATAACAATGAGAAGAGATGATGGCAACAACCTGAAGAAAGAGAACCAATTAGGGCTGAGTCAGGGTAAAACAGAAACACTGGAGCTCCTGCCTATCCTCACATAACTCTGCTCCTGTCCCATGTCAGTATAAAGTTGGCCATCTGTGCTCTTCCCCTCACAATGTGAAAAACCTTTATTTTCCTAGATAAAATTGATAATGATTATCTACCCTAGAGGAATTTGTATTACAGTGAAAATCAAAGTGGTAATAAAAAAATCAAATATAATGTGCCTCCTTGTATTCTTTGATCACGACAACACAGAACAGCATGAGATTCGTTCTCATGGACCTCAGATGAAATCAWAGAAACAACTTCAAATTTGTGATCCAGGTAGCCACAAATGACTGAATAAAGTGACCAAGAAACCGAAGGTCTCTTGCTGTTTGTTTCTTGAGGTGGGGTTTTTCCTCGTAGTCCAGGCTGTTCTGGAATTCATTAAGTAAACCAGACTGCCTCAACCTCCTGATCCGGAATGCTGGGATTAAAGGCATCTACCACCATGCTGGGTGTTTAAGTTTTATTGAAAATTCAGGATCAATTCTATGAAACTGAAAGGGTTRCATTGAAAGTATAAATTGAGGTCTATGAATGCAGAGAAAAATTGAAATATATGGGATGATTTAGTGATTGGGTTGGAAAGATGACAGTCCATACAACTGAAAGTCTAATTCTATATGTACTATGATATTGAAGGATGGTATTAATAAAATTGATAATTATCAAGGGTAATGGTAAGATAGACTGATGTCTTAGGGTTTCTATTGCTGTGAAAAGACACCATGGCTTAGTACACGGAGATAAGAATGGATCAATTTTCTTTCTTCTGCATGTTGACCTCCAGTTGAGCCAACACCATTTGTTGAAAAGGCTATCATTTTTCCACTGGATGCTTTCAGATCCTTTGTCGAAGATCAATTGGCCATAGATGTGTGGTTTCAATTCTGGGTCTTCAATCCTATTCCATTGATCCACCTTCCTG
>BDUI01009813.1:20402-33778 GCA_002335545.1 Apodemus speciosus | reverse complement strand
ACCCAATCACAAAAGAACACACATGGAATGCAATCACTGATAAGTGGATATTAGCTCAGAAGCTCTGAATACCCAAGACACAATTTGCATAACAAATAATTCCTAAGAAGAAGGAAGGTGAGGTCCCTGGTCCTAGAAAGGCTTGATCCAGCATTGTAGGAGTGTACCAGGACAGAGAAGAAGGTGGAGGTTGGAGAACGGTTGGAGGGAAGAGGGCTCATGGGCCTTATGGGGAGGGGGGAACCGGGAAAGGGACAATCATTTAGAATATAAACAAAGAGTATAGAAAATAAAAAAAATTAGCATTTATGAGAGCAAATATCAACCAACCATTTCAGCAATTGCTTTGAAATGGAATTTCATGAAATACTTTGTTGCCAAATTTGCCTCACACATGATTTATTAATTTTTCAAGTGAATGATTGATTAGCATTTGCTTTTTACATAAGAAAATAAAATACTTCATATTTTTGGTGATATATTTATGTTGGCAAATATAGTTCTTCAGTCGCACATGGTTATAGTAGAATAGTGACTGAATTTAATTCTAACTGCTTCAGTTTAAAACTAAAGTATCAATATAGTAAAATGTTCATATTGGTTTTCTAAAATATACTTATACCTCATGTTGCTTGAGTTTTGACAAATCTTAATTTCATAAAACACGGCTGTGACTTTCAATGCTCTTATGAGAAATACTCTTTAATTTCCATCTAAATATACTTGTAACATCATCTCACAGTGTTCAGAAACCAAAAGTCATGGTAAAAATGAATATCAAATAAAGTGAAGTATTTTTAAAATTTCAATATTTCTCCCTTCCCTTTGTATAGAGAATATCCTGTGCACTGTGTGGATGTTGCACCTGTTATTAAAATGCTGACTGGCTTATAAATTTAGGCAGGTAATAGAATGTGGGATATCCAGTAGGGTGTTTGACCTCTGGGATAGAAAGAAATGTGGGAATTTGCTCAGGGTATGAAGGAGGATAGATACATTAGAGCTGAGTAGAGGTAACCAACCATGTGGCAGAACTTAAAATAATGGGATAATTAACTTAAAGGCTAGGGAAACAGCCAAAGATATGGCCAAGGTATTTGGAAATATAATAGTCTTCTAGAAATAGGAACGTGAGAGGAAGAGTATCATTTAACAAATGGCACACTGAACCTGGTTCTTGAACTGCAGTTTAAAGCATGAGAAGTTGTTGGTGAAAGGCATTTTCTTTTTTTTTTATTATTATGGTTTTATTTTATTATTTTGTATTACATAATGTTTTTTATTGGATATATTCTTTATTTACATTTCATTTCCATTTTTCTGGTTTCCCCACCCCCCAGATGTCCCATATGTCTTTCTCCTTCCCCTTGTTCCCCTATTCACCCCTCCCCACTTCCCTGAAAGGCATTTTCTTARCCAAGGTGCAGGAAATCAAAGCCAAGTATATTTCAGGGGCACATCTCTTTTAGAAGCCACAGCCATGCAACAAAACCTGCAGAGTGTAGTGAAGTAAGGCTTTGTTGAGGTCTCTCTTGGACCAGAGCCTGAGGACAAAGTACCTGGGACTTTTCCTAAGCACAGGAAGGTTAAAATTACTGTCTAGCAAACTATACATTTCATGGGAAAACAACAGTCCACTTTGGGACTACATAGGGGTAGAGCCACACAGAAGCTTGGTAGGTTGGAGAGGCCTGTCCAGAGTTCACAGAAGTTAGATCAAGGAGCACTGAGCACAGGGCAAGGCTAACAGTAGTGTGAGATACAAACTGAGAATCCAATGGCTTCTGAGTTGGTAACGTATTGAGTTTGAAAGACAATAAAATAATAAAGGAAAATAGATATTAGAATTCACATATACATATAAATAATTTAAATTCAAAATTGATCAATTTAAAATTATAAGGCTTATAAAGTTGAGGGACACAATCACATAGAGGTTTTGGCATTTGTCCACTGTGCTTTTAAATAGATTGAAGATAGAAATAGAAAAACATCATATTAAAGTTTATGACTATGATCTCATTAGAAACCCTTGCTTTTACATTACTTACGATTTTGCACTTTCTTTGTCTTCTCAAGGGAGAAAGCTTAAAAGAAAAAAAATACAACAAAGTCAGAGGAAAATGCTAAATATAGGAGATGAAGCAGAAGAAGAGATTGGGGACTGTTCAGGCAGCCAATTGCTTGTCTTATTTATATAGTTTTAGAAGCTACTTGTGTGTATTTCCTGTACCTTTAGACAATATTTATTCCTTCTCTGGTCTCTGATATTGTTGAAGACCTAATAGTTAAAGTCTCACATATAAGTGTAAGTCATTTAATATTTAAGTAACTGTTTTAAGGTCAATGAAAATTATAATAAGAATTAGATAGATACAAAATTCTGAACTCACCAAGATAAGAGATAATCCAAATTTTCTGAAAAGTTGCCATTGTATATGGCTGAATATTGTGTATATAATTTTACCCGATAGTTTCATACTTGTTACTATAGTGTATAGTTAATTGTAATTAGAAAGAGAGCTGCCTGTTTGACTAAAAGTAGGACTTGTAGGGATAATCCCTTGTGTACTATATTGATGTAGCAGCTGTCAATGAAATGGAGATTGGCTTATATGCTTAAGCAGGAAATAGAAGGTGGGACATCTGGTAGGGTGATTGAATTCTGGGATAGAGAGAAATGTAGAGATTCACCCATGGATATGGAGGAAGACAGATGCATTAGAACTGAGCCAAGGTAACCAGCCATGTTGCGGAACATAGAATAGAATAATAGGATTATTTATGAGCTGGTCAGGAAACACACATATGATTAAAATGAGCAAAAATGAAACTTAAAAGGCAAATGTTACATCATATCAAATGCTTAATTGTGAATGCTTAATGCAATTTTTTGCTTGTTTGCATGCTCTTCTGAGCACAAAAGTATTGCTGCCCAGATTGTGCTTCTCACACAAGGCATTTTTAAAGATGCAAGATTTGTAGTGCTCTTTCCAGCTTGTTCATTCTCTTTAGCTGTTTTAATGGATAAATAACCAATAAAGGAAAACAACTGGAATTTCCACAAGGATACTCAAAATCCTGATTGTGGATAAGCAGTTCAACAACAGAGTGTAGTAAATGTTATGTTTCTTCTGCTGCTAATAGAAGGATAATTGATTTTTAAAGTTTTATGTGTTACATGTGTTAGGATCGTTAGGCAGCTCCAGAAAGACCACACCAGGCCAAACAGTTCAATGTGAGCTTTACTGAGAGAGGAAAGGGCAAGATGGAGGCAGAAAGACAAGTAGGATAAGAGAGAGAGAGAGAGAGAGAGAGAGAGAGAGAGAGAGAGAGAGAGAGAGAGAGAGAGAGAGAGGGATCTTTATTTATATATGGATGGTGACATGGTCACAGGTAAAGGTGGTAGGTGAGCCAAATGTATTCTGGGAATATGGTGTCTGTTGCCTTAGCAACAGGTGTGCAGGTCACACTGTCCCCTATGTGATGTCACAGGTTTCAGAAGTTCTGATACCAACATTCTTCCCTTCTTATTATAAAGAGAAGAAAAAAGGGGGAGGTGGAAGCCTATGGTGAAACAGAATGAGGGTGTCATGTCTCTTAAACTGCTTCCTGTTGTCTATGGGTGTCATCAATTTTGGGGCATAGCTTACTTTCACCATTGGGGTCCACTTGGTAAACATTTGCACCAGGTTGCTCTGTGGACAGCAGCTCTTCTATGGGCAGTGGCTGGTAATCCTGTAACAGGAACTGATTAATAGTTTGGTTAGAAAATTTTTGGATTTGTTGTTGAAGGAATGTAGAAACAAGATTAGTGAGGCAGGGAACAAATAATACCAGAAGGGTGACTATTAAAGGCATTACAAAAAGAGAGTATCCACTTCCAAATAGGGTTTTCAAAAATCACAGAACTGGAGGTGTCATGTTCCCTGAAATACTTTATATCTAACTGTAGCTCCTGGATTTTATTTCTTGCTATCCTGGATAGGTTGACATAGAAACAGCATTATTCTTGGAGCAACACGCAAAGACCACCTTCTTAAGCTGTCAGGATATCTAGTCCATGTCAGTTACGAAGCACCACAGATGCCGAAGAATTGATCTGTTGCATAGTTTATATATCTGTTGGATAGTAAGCATATTTTCAGTCATTTCTTGAAGATCACTTTTAAACTGGGAAGTAAATGTACTATATTGAGTCATGGAAGTCATCCCTGCAACTCCAGTACCAACACTATTCCTGCAGTGACCAAAAGTGGCATGACCCTCTTATGACCTGAACTGTCCTCTTGTGTCAAGCATCTATTATACCTATAACTGGGATTGGCAGGGGCTCATTTCCCTGGATTATTCCTAGTTCAGGGGAAAAGGAGTACCAACGTGCACATTCCTGGTGGGTAGGCAATTGTATACCTGAGTGTCACAAAGAATTTATGTGTTCAGGACTGCAGGGCATTGTGGCAGAGATGATATATCAGAGATTATGGTTCTCTTGCAGTCTAGAGAGCTTAGTGCTCCTACAGAATGTGTCCTGGAGGTCTTAAAACAGTTTGCCATGCCAAAGAGAAGGGTAGGAATAAGTCATGGCAATATTGGAGTTAGGGAAGCTGACAAAAGGTGAGGTAAGGTTACTTGGCAGTGTCACTGGAGAGTCTGTAAGTGGCAATTGTGAGTTAATTACAGGGGCTGTACAGAACAAGCAATCTTTTAAAGTGACCAGGCCTGGTAACATTAAGGAGTTGGTACTCTGAGATCAACGTCTGAAGCAAAGGTGAAATGAAAAGTCAGTACCATTTATGAGTTGTGGTGCCAAAGTGGTACGGACCTTGGAGGAGTGTTTGATTATCTCCCTGACTTTTCCAATATCTAGGGGTTGGGCGATTGAGACATATTTTCTCTGGATATGGATAGTACTTACTGGGGACCCCGACTGATTTTTATGGTAAAGCTTAGCAACAACTCCTGTCTCCCAGTGGGAATCCCATGGGTCTTGTATGTAGAAGAAGAGTGTCTTGTGGTGTTGATAGAAGGAATGATTGATCTGTCATCCTAGCAAATGTATCTGACAAGACCAATATGGGCAGTCTTCAGATTCATCTGAGCATTTTCTACAATAAACTTTTGTCTAGTTAAAGAGAAAGCAAGTATAGAGATCATAATATTTAGATGGGATAACAGATACAGGGATGATAGCAATTTGGATTGCTTCCTTGCATCCAGCTATGGAACAGTTTCCTGGCCTTATTTGGAAAGACTGTTTGTTATCTGTGGGTGTTTCTTGACCCTTCTATCCCCAGATGTAAGGACTTCCCTGGATGGAATAGCAGGGGAAGATGAGAAACCCATGTCTAATACAGCGAGGTTGAGATTGGCTGCTGGAGTAGAACCTCATTTTCTGGAGTTGGGGACAAGATGCATGGTCTCAACATTCTCTGGAGCTTAACAGAGCACAGTTCTGTATGAAAAAAGTTATTTTTTAGGTGGAGGGAAGGAAGGCTTGAGGTGAGTCAGGTGGACCCAGTGAGAGTCTCATCCCTTGAGTTTAGCAGCTGAAGGGGTCACAATAAATTACCTTAAATGGTCCCTGCCATTTGGGAGAGAGGGGTGAAGGCTGATGAGCTGGAGGGGATAGAAGAACTTGGACTCCAATGTTGACAGGCAGTAGACAGGAGAATGTCTGTGGCTGTGATCAGCAAAGTTCCATTTGGAGGTAGCAAAGTAATTGGGTGAGTAGATGGTCTGAGAAGGGAGAGCATTTAGGTGAAAGACCAGGAGTTAAGACTGGATATCCATACATGATTTCAAAGGGTGAGATTAGGAGAGGTCCCTTGGGAAGATCTATGTGCCTAAAAAGAGCCAGAGGTAGGAGTTTTACCCAATCAAGGTGAAGTTCCTGTGACACCTTAGCAAGAATGGTTTTTAAAGAGAGGTTGGTTCTTCCTACCTTACCTTACCTTACCTTAAGATTGAGGGTGGTAGGGAATGGGAAGATGCAAGGGCATATCTAGGGCCTTAGAATTTGAGAAATCTGGGAAATACATTCAGGATGATTGACTGACTGGAGGGAGGCTGGGACACCAAACTGGGGTATGATCTCACTGAGGAGGAGATCAGACTGTCTGAACCTTTTGTTAGTTGTGGAAAATGCCTCCACCCACCCCGAGAAGGTGTTCACCAAGACCAGGAGGAGGTACTTCGCACATCTGAGAGTGGGCATGTGGGTAAGGTCAAGTTGCCAGTCAGTTCCAGGAAAGGAACCTCTAGCCTGATGAGTAGGAAAAGAGGTGCTACAATACCTTGAGTTGGGAGGCAGAGTCTGTAAGCCTTTGCAATTTAGGAGCTGTGACAGGTTATGAGAAGAGAGGACAGTTATAGGCAACCCCATGTTTAGTTTTTTTGACTCTCTAATAAGGAGTTCAGTAGGTTCCAGTTGGTAACCTAAGAGTGCAAGGGAAAATCCCTCCTTTTCAGTTACATAGAGGGAAAAAGGATGAATCATGCCAGGGAGATGTAAGGCTGGGGCCTTAAGGGGAGTCTGTTGGAGCCTCTGAAAGGTTTAGTAACAGATTTGAGAAGACATTCCTCAAATTCCAGCAAATGCTGCTTTATTTAAGAGGTGAAAAGGGGAAAAGAAAGGAATCCAGGAACATTAAAAGCTAGCCAGTGCTAGGAATGATAAAATCTCTTCCTTTGTAGAAGGAACAGTTAGAAACTGAATCAGATTCTTTCTATCTAAGGTAATATCGTGGGTTTGGGTAATTGTTAGTACCAAATATGTAAACTCAAGAGTGGACAGTTAGACTTTAAAGGTGAGACCCTGTAGCCTTGACTGGAAAGGAAATTTTGAAGAGTAGAGAGAGGTGTCAGCTAATCTCTAGAGACAGGCTACAGAAAAGGACATCATCAACGTGAAATACAATCTTAGATTTAGGGAGAGACAAAGAGAGTAAGTCAGAAGCCAGGACCTGGCTAAATAGGTGTGGGCTGTCTTGGAATCCTTGAGGTAGAACAGTCCAGGTAAGTTGGGTACAAAAATGGGTGTCAGGATCTGTACAGGTAAAGATAAGACATGTTTAGTGACTGGGCATCAAGAGGGACAGAAAAAAAAATGCATCCTTGAGATCTAGGACTGAGAAATGAGAAGTCCCTGAGGAGATAGTGGAAAGAAGTGTATAGGGGTTAGCTACAACTAGGTGGAGGTGTACCACCCAGAATTAATGTGTCTGAGGTCTTGAACCAGCTTCTAAGTTCCATTAGGTTTCTTAACTACTAGTATAGGGGCTTTAAAGGGGGGAAGACATGGGGAAATGAGTTTTTTCCTTAAGAGCTCAGAAAAGATAGGCTTAAGTCCCCCGAGGTGGGAGAGAGAGAGAGAGAGAGAGAGAGAGAGAATATCGATCGAGCTTGGGTTATGTACCTGGTAGAGTCCAGCAACTAGATGACAATAGGAGAATGATGTTTAACAACAGAGGTATTCTGGACATCCCAAACTCAGGTCCACCTGAGAAGCTGGTAAAGGGAACTACATATTAGTGGTAATAGGTTGACTGGCTAGAAGAAAGAGCAGAGGAACTCCTGGCAAGCTTTGGTTCAGGTGAGTCGGGGGATCAAAGGAAATAAAGGCTCCCTCTTTTGCTAGAAGATTCCTTCCCAATAAGGAAATAGGACATGTGATGCTGTACTACCAGAAAGGAATGGGTCAGTGGTTCCCTTAAAAATACAACTAAGTGGTGGGGTCTGATGAGGAAGACAAGGTTGTCCTCCTACCCTGACCATAGGAAAACGAGGTGAAGTGGGTCCCCAAAACTCTGTCAGGACCAAGTAAGTGGTCCCAGTGTCTAAGAGGAATGAGATACCTGGGGGATCCCTGCTGGTGTTGGGTGTGGTCAGGTCAAGGGATCTCCAGCCCCTTCAGTCATCCATAGCCAAGGCTAGGAGGTTGGCTGGAGGATGGCCTGGGAGTGATGGCCCTTTGTTCTATGCGACTCAAGGGCAATCAACAGCCCAGTGTCTCTCCTGATGTCACCTAGGACACTCCCCTCTTGGCTTGAGGGGAGTAGGGCAAGCCCTTACCCAGTGACCTTGCTGACCACATCTATAGCAGGGGCCTGGTGGCCCCTGAACCTTAGAAGGACAGGAGTCTGGGGTAGTAGCTGGAGCTGATTGGACAGACTTTGCCAGCATATGGTATTTTTGTTTTCAGGCTTTCTCATCTCTCTTATGGTACTCCTTGAAGGCCAGAGAGAGCCAAGACTTTTGCCTGTGGAGTTAGGGTGCCAAGGTTTAGCTTTTATGTAGGAGTAGCTCTGGGAAAATTGTTTACATTCTGGGTTTTCAGGGTTCAGATTAGGGTAGTGCAATAAAGACTTTGTGAGGCATTCTAAAAACTGATATGGGTTCTCCTGCTTGGACGTCTTGAAATTTTTCAAAATTTACTGGCTTCAAGGCTGCCTTTCTTAGGCCAGCTAGAAGGCAGGTAATAAACCTGTCTCTGGCTAAGATACCACCTGCAGAATTGTAATTCCATCAAGGATCTTGGTCAGGTACTGCCTCAGATCTGATTGCATATGATCCATCTGTTTGGTGAATTTCGTCTGCATCCATTTTTGCCTCTTGTCAAACTCACCTGCATTCATCAGGAAGTAAATTATTAGTAAGAATCATATGAACATCATGAAAAGGCAAGCTATAGATTGAGTGACATACTGCAATGCTCTAATAAATCTGAAGGAGTTAGAAGTGTAGGAACCCAGTCAGCTTTCTATTTGAGAAAGTTCACTCAGAGAGAAAGAAACATGTACTTTGATCCATCATCTCCAGCTACTTCCCTTAGAGGAAGTACTGGTGCTGAGTCAGGTGTTCCTGGAGCAGAAGAAGGACTTAGTTGTGGCCGTAGAATGAGTGATAGGAGGGGTAAAGGTCAATGCCAATGCAGGGCATTTATAGAGTGACCTGCATCTGACATAGGAGGAGGGGAGAGGTCTGGAGAAGTCGAAGTAGTAGGCTCTGGGGCCTGGTGAGTAGGAGAAAGTGAGGCGGCAGTTAGGGTTTTTGGTGATATGGAAGCTGGTCTGCAGTGGAGGGGAGGTGGCTCATTGGTAGGATCAAACATTGCAGCATCATCTAGTGAAGGGTATATAGGTTTCATGGCTAAGAGAATTTGGGTTGGGAAACAGGAAGAACAGAGAGATAGTTGAAAGCAAAGATAGATGAAAGCTTGAATATATGAAAGCTCATTCCATTTACTGAACGGCTCTCAGTATATATCTTTTAAAATGATCATTCTAGCATGCCATTAGGTGGCCATTTGGAATTATTTTCTAAAGGGTATTGAATCCAGACCTTATTGCAGAGGTATATCAGTTTTGAAGGCCTCAAATCAGCCTTTAATTTCAGAGATCAGAGATTTTTCCAAGAGATATCCCAGTGGGGGTACCTGGAGTTATATTCAAAGACAAGTGAAAGGGAAGTGAGAGAACAATTTGTACCAGCATCCCGAGGACTGCTCAGCAACATGGGTCAGTGTATGGCCAAGCTAGAAATTCAGGTTGTCACGCAAATACCTAAAGGCAGCAGTGGCAACAATTGCTTGGAAATTGTCAGAAAGCAATTCAATCTGATTCAGGAATATTCTGCCAGCTGCAAGACCTCAAGGGATTTATGAACTGCTTTCAAGGAGGGAATTCACCCAAGGGCTTATGTCCTAATTCACAGGTCATTCAGGAAGCCAGTCATAAGGACCAGGGCATTGAAAGCCAAACCCTTAGCCCAAAAGAGGCTATTTGGCATATAGGGTTCCTCCTGCCGACTGGAGAAACTCCTTACCAATTGATGTGCTGGTGTGTGTTTGTGGATTCTGTGGTCTGGTGGCAGGAAGTGTGGAACTGTGTGGTCAGTGTGGCCAGAGGCCAGCTCATGTAGTAGAAGCCGGTGAGTCTTGTGGTGCCAGCTGCAACAATGGTCTATGCAGTGGTGGAAATCCACATGGTGGATGATGATGAATGCTAGCAGATGGTTTTCAGTCCACATGGCATAGCAGTGGCTGTAGGCAGTGATGCCAGTGGCGGCCATCCTCATTCCATCTCTGGTGGCAGTGGCAGATAGTAACAGCCTGGCTGCCTGGGTCCACAGGTCCCCTGCATAGCAATCACCGAAGTCTCAGCACCAATGTTAGGACCGTAGGGTGGCTTCAAGACCACACTAGGCCAAACAGTTCCATGTGAGGTTTATTGAGAGAGGAAAGGGCAAGGTGGTGGTGGAAAGAGAAGGGGGTAAGAGAGAGAGATGTGGGAACTTGCTTTGTTTATGGATAATGATGTGGTCACAAGTAAAGGTGGAGGTGAGCCAAATGAATTCTGGGAATATGGTGGCTGTTGCCTTAGCAACAGATGTGCAGGTCTTTCTGTCACGTATGTTTTGTCACAGGATTCGTAGGTACTGAAACCAACAATATAAATATGAATTTGATGAAGAGTAATAAAGTATCTTCTCTAATGTTTTAAAATTTTCAATGAGTAACAAAATATGTCTGATGTACACCAGTGCAACAACAAAAACAAAAACAAAACAAAACAAAACAAAATAAAACTGATACAAACAAACTAAACTAAAACCAAACTTTTGCTAGACCGGCTAATTAGTATTTAGGCCAAAATGTTATTATTTGGATGTAAGGTTGTCAAAATATGGCTTTGGGTCAATAAAATGGAAAACATTAAGCTATGATTATATATACTTAATGCTAAGTCAAGACAAATTATAATTAGAAATGGCCAGCTCTACTGTTAGTAAGGAGACAATATTCATTGCCAACCTAGAACAAAAATTAAAAATGTGTACTCTGCTAGATTAATTGAGCATTGTCCTTTTTTGTACATAAAACTAAAAATTCTCTTTTCACTATGAAACCAATTCTATCTCTACTTTCCACTTAAATGTAAGTTATGAATGTTTGAAAACTATGTGTATTTGTATGGTAGATCATGTTAAATGACAAAGTGACTATCCATACAGTGTCAAGGGAAAGAATTGTCTTGTAGAGAAGCTGGACATTCATTCACTTATGGTGGGAGACACTGGGATATAAGAGAGTATTTAAGTTTTTCTTAGTAACTGGTGTGAAAATTTTAGTGTCAGATAGTCTATCCAAAGTGAATCGATTCCTTTATTAAGTAAGTACCTTATTAGGTAAATTAAGTAAAATCAAGTGCTAAGCATTACATGATATTTATTAAGTTTTAACTTTTATTCATAAAAGTTGTCAATCTCTTTTATTTCTACACAAGAATAGAATGAATATGGACCTTTAATAATAGCACTTCTCCCCTTCACAATATTTGAAAACGTGATTTTATTCAACATATAGTAAAAGAAGCATAACAGGAGTATTTGAAATCCTATTAAGGGGACCTGTTCTAAACAATCATTTGGGTAAAACAACTGATAGACTAATATCTAGACACACTTTAACAATACGAGAAAAAGTGAATGGTTATTGGCAGTTTCATCTAGTGCACACTCAAAAAGTAAGAGGAAGAAACATGATTACAAAGCATGCAGCAGGGAGTCATAAACACCCTCCCTTGTCCTTCACTGTCTTTCCTTTACTTTCTATATTTCCCTGTACTTCCGAGGATGAAGGATCCCTTAGGATTTGGTTCTCTAGATGTACAAGTTTCTGTCTAGAACTACACACAAGTCAACATGTCATGCCTTCCATTCAAACTTCCTCAGCTCCACACAGCACAAAGCAGTCTGAACAGAAAGCTTTCTCCTTCTGTCACAGAAATGGACTGAAGAATTTTCAGTGGAGAATATAGCACTGCCAGAAGAAGCTGTATAGTAAATGTGAGCAAATAGAAAAATATCATCAAAATTTACAGTTAATTATTTTAGWGCTTTTATTGAAATATATCTCATTCCACCTCCTTATACTCTAATACTCCCTGAAATATTACTGTAGCTGCTTTCATTTTAATGTTAATCATGTTCTCCCCCAAACTGTTTGCATGAGAATGTCTGCACATAGATTCTGAGAACCTGTGCCCAGTTGGTTTTCATTGGTAATAAAGATACCAACAACCAATAGCTTGGAAGGGCAGACAGAGGCAGGATTTTTAGGATTCCTGAGCTTGGGACTACTGGAAGAAGGAAGAGGGTAGAGATCTGCCATGCCAGGAGCATTGAAAGAGAGCAGAAGACACGCCTGAGAACAGTGCAAGACACAGAGGCCTGACCACYATGTGAAGATGCCCAGAAAATGAGGCCCAGGGTGTGTCCCAGTTGGGCTGCCCTCTGGGTCCAGATCAGCCATGAGAGAACTTAGAATTAGTAAGTAATAAATCGAGATTAACAGCGTGGAGGTTAGGCAGTGGCCAAGCGATTGTGCTGATTAAGGTATATTAAAATATAAAAGCTGTGTGTGCCTCTTTCATTTGAAAACATAAAGCATTGGGGTGAGTAGGGAACCCACTGCCTGGATTTCATAATATTTAATTCAACAATCTTCCCTCAAAACTCCTGCAATGTCCTCTCTACTAGATAACATATTACTTTGATTATCATACATATAATGCTTAGTGAACTTATTTGCTTCTCTTGACTTATGTCTCCTAAATTTGTCATATAGTAATGAAATGTGGCGGATTAAGGCCCCGTAGGAAATGTAGTATGGAAGCATACAACACTTTGTTTACAATCATGGGAACAACACTTTGTTTACAATCGTGGGAAGTAGGTGATTAATTACAGATTTATACAAAGTTTTAAAATAATCTACGTCTTCTGTCAATTGTTTTTCTTGACAGGTGTGTTAGTTTCGACAAACATGTACAACGTAGATTGTTACCTTTTCTATAATACATTCAAATATTGACTTTAGCCATTCTTGTATGTCTAATCGCACAGTCATGAGCAGCTTAGGTAGAATTTGGCATAGTTAATCAAACCATGAGGAACATGGGTCAATGAACTCTACTCATAAAACTAAGGAGAGTATAGCACCTTCTAAATTTCTTCACTTTTAGTTTGATGGGATCAAGGACTCCTTTCAAATAATGTGATTTACTTATGAATGTATTATGTGATCCTTTTGGGAAGATGACTTAAAGAGACCACMGTTTAGGTTTTGTTGTGTTTACTGATCTGTGTTTCATAACCATTGTTGTTCTATAAAAACCAATTTTTTTCTAAGTTGTTGTAGTCAACTGGACTTTAGTAATTCAGTGCCAACAAATGTAGAATGAAACAAAAATATCTGAAGTTTTCTCAGCTAATATAAATTAAGTTCTTTTTTCCGTGTACTTATCTGAATTAGAGATTATTTATACAGTTTAAGAAGGAGCAAAATGCACCATGTTGTAGTCCAGCATAGTCAG
>BDUI01009812.1:31329-45256 GCA_002335545.1 Apodemus speciosus | reverse complement strand
ATCTTTTATTTCACATGTAATCAATCTCCTTACTTGCTAGCATAATGAAGAACTTTCCATTAAAACTGCGTCCTTTACAGAATTGCTGCAATACACTGACTCTTGTATCTTTCCTCTCATTTTTGATACTGTTCCATCGGGACACTCACACTTCACATTATCAGGTAGAAGTAAAATTTCATATTTCATAGTCACCATGTATTGATAGAGACTCCTTTCTATTGCCAGGTGGCAATAGGGCTTGGTGCTCCTCATGAGTTCTCTAGGGACTCTGTAGTGCTAGCCTTGCTGGTTGTGGACAGTGGTAAAAGAYTTGACTCTCCACGTGCATCCTCTGATGCCTGCCAATGGTCTGAGGAACAGCTCAGTGAGCTAAAGGAAGTGTCAGCGTTGCTTCCAATGAAGTCACTGTGGATCCATCTGTTGTGGGCTTAGGGCCTCTCTTTGATACACACCATCATGAGGGAAGAACTAGGGAGGCTCTACTATGGAATATGACAAACATTGCATGAAAGGAATGTTTCTATCTAGGCTGAAGTCCTTGGTCTTTTGGCTAGAGACAGCAAACAGTGTTCTTCGAACACATTAGCATTTCTGTGCAGATCACTCTTTTTGTTTTGTTTTGTTTTAATTTTGGGATATACAAATCACAAAGGATATCCAGAATGTATACTGTATTGCCCCTTGAACCCYAATTTCTTTCACTATCCTTCTATCTTTACATACAATGTCAATTCTTTTCATTGTACTCAGTGAAAGAGAAATGGGAGAGTAGATCTACTCCACATCTCTAGAAGTAGCCCTGTCCTTGTGTTCCTCAAAAAAGCTTAAACAATACCCTTGTGTGTTCTATTACAAAGAAAAGAACCATTAGGAATAGATCTAAGAACACTGTTTATACGAGTATCTAAAGTCGACAAATAACTTTTGAAATTTTCTTGTACATCAAATTGCATTGAGTACATTTCAATGTTGGACATAGAAACAGTTTTCTGTATTCTGAAACAGAAGCATCATCACCCCAGGCATGATGGTCAGTGTGGGTTCTCATTCCCTGCTCTGAGACAAATTCTACCCAYATATGGGATGTTTTTGTTCTGCTCTGAGATTCATTGTGCATTCTGCAAGGGCTTCYTGGCTCATAGGAACTGAAGAGTATAATAAAAACTACTTGTATCCACTTATTCACAACTGTGTTTCTGTGCTCATGGTATCTGTTCTTTAAAAGATGGGCACCATWAAAAAGGGCAAGGCTCAGTCCAAGAATGGACTTCATATAGCAGTTTTTGAGCACCAGTATATTATATCTTTTGAAAGGGAGAAACATTTACCAGAATTGTAAGAAACTGGTAATTATTTTAACTCCCATGTAAGACTCATGCCATGCGTTCATCTACTGGTCTTTTTTCTAAAGACAGGGCTGTTTAAATCTATGTTTGAATGAATTCAAGAGGCCTTCCTGGGTGGAAAGTCAGCAAGTGGAAATATGAACACACTATACTCTATAGGTCAAGGTATTTCAGCCTAGAACTTAAGAGAAGAAGGATTAGAGGTTCAGCAGACTAAGCTCCTGGCCATTCTGTCTCAAAGAATCATTTCTGTCTATCAAAGCTGAGGACCACAATTATGAAGGCCGCTCTCAATTCAGTGTGACCTCATTCAAGTTCTTCTTCTGTATTTTATCAATGTTGTCATCTTTCTAGACTGTAGTTTTCCCACGCGTAAAATAGACATCAAAATATCAGCTATGTCATGTGAAATAATTCATGTAAATCACTTAGCAGGGTGTCAGGATATCATACAGACTTAGCATTGGTTATTAAGAGTCAAACGTCTTTGAATTCCTGTGTCAGAGCTCTCCTTTAACACAGTTGTGCTGCTTGGGGGACAGAATATAAAAACTTGTAAAAGAAAAAAAAGAATATTCTGCAGGAATGGGAGGCCAGGTGATTTAACAAGAAGTCTAAGTCTTCCTGAGTGCACGTCTCATCTCGTCCCTTCCCTGAAGGTTGAGTGAGAATCTGATCATTCTTTATAATTCTTTTTTAAAATCATGGTTTTAAGAAATGTCTCATGAAAAAGGAATGGACCCTGACCTACACACATACCATATTAAACTGTAATCAGAATTTGCTAATATGGAAATTTCCTCAAGCTAATAGTTAGTATATGTTCTTTATGCTTTTGAAAAACATCTGGACTACCACAGACAGTGCACCCTTGTTTCTCTCTTCTAATGATATCATTATTTCAAACCATTATGAAATGAGAGGTGTGGTGTGAAGCCTAAGTTAAAGCTGGGGGGGGTAGGGGGTGGGGGTAGGGGAGGGAAGAACAGTCTAGTCAGGGGAAAGGGTGCCAGCCTGGCGAGACTTTCCCTTGAGCTGATAGTTTTTGTAATCAAGAGCAAGCTTCCAAAATGGTAGTCATGTTTAGAAATCATCCAGGTTTATTGCTTTAGTCACACCCAGTACTTACAGGAAAAGATGCGCCTGCATCTTAAGGGTTCTGTTGCCCAATACTTAATATCAGATAACATTAGTCACGGTCTCAGCAAACTGGATTAATATGTCTTCCTAAGGCAGCAACATGCTGTTCCATTCAAATGTGGAATTGTGTTGAAAGCAAAAGAAGCGCCTGAACACTTGCAGGCAGCTCCCCGCATCCCTTCAAGAAGGAAGCTCAGCGCATAAGAGTTGAGGTTTTGTTGTAGTGAGGCCCAAATAGAGGAAAGATTTAGTTCCTGAGGGTGGGCTCAAACTCGTCATTGATTAGCTGTCCAGCACCTCTGTAGATGTGCAGTGTGACCTCAGGCATCTGAACTCTTTACCACATAGACAAATCAGAAGAYAGCAAGTGTAGGCAGGGTAGAATCTAAGGAAATGAGTTACTCAGAAAAGGTTCTGTGCTCCTTTTCTGGGCAGAAGGAAGAAGCACCATTTGGCATGCAGATATGTGAGAACATGCAGAGAATAGGGGCTCAGAAGGGAGGGGTTCATGTTTGCCATCAACCAAGCCTGGATCACATCCTGGAGGAATGGTCACAAATCCTGCAATGTGATGATACTACCTTACTTGGGAGAAAAGTAAGATAAAGAAGATGCTGAGAAGAGGGAGTGGGCCTTCTTTGAGCAGCTATATCATGAACAACACAATTCTCATTCCAACTTCTAGCATCCCTCTGAAGTGCAGGAGGCCATGTCAGCTTCCGCCTTAGGGTTACTGTTGCTGTCATGAAACSCCGTGACTGAAAGCAAGGTGAGGAGGAAATCTTAGAGAGGCATTTTTAAAATTGAGATTCCTTCCTCGCAGATGACTTTAGCATGTGTCAAGCTGACATAAAACTATCCAGCACTACTTGACACACAAACACATCACTGTTAAGCCATAACCTTCATTGACGTTAAAAACGACAAATAATTTTGTCTTTACAAATTCAAGCGCATTAAAAAGTGTCTGCTTAAAAAATCCAGTCCCTTTTTAAAATCCAAATTCTCTGTCTCTGTCTTTGTCTCTGTTTCTGTTTCTGTCTCTGTCTCTCTGTCTCTGTCTCTGTCTCTCTCTATTTCTCTTTCTGTATCTCAAGTTTAAAGTCTCTCACCTGTAGGCAACTGTAAAATCAAAAATAAATGAGCTACTTTTCTTACTTCAAGAGGGAAGAATCAGGGCACAGTCACAGTTAGACCAAAGCAAACCCAAAACTCCAGCAGTGTAAATAACACAATGTCCATTATCTGGAATCTACCCATGATCTTCTGGTTTCCTCCAAAGGGCTTAGTTCACCTCTCCAGCTCTGCGCTCTGCAGCTCTGGCAAGCTCCCCCCACCACTGAAGCTGTTCTTGGTGCTCATCCCATGCTGATGGCCTCTCCAAAATGCTGGACTTCTGCTGCAAGTGGGCAGCCTTTTCACCAAWAACCTCTCCTAGGCTCTCCTCATAGTGCTAAAACTGCCCCACGTGACTCCTTCCGTCTTGCTACTGAAACTGAATCTTCACCAGTGGCTTCTGTCCTTTCACAGAGCCAAACTTCAGCTGTTCTTTATGACCCTGTCATGCCTTCAAAACCAGGACCAYCAGGACGACTTTTACACTCCCAACTTTTGCTGCCAGTGTGAGGTACAACCTTAGCCATTTTATTTATTTATTTATTTATTTATTTATTTATTTATTTATTTAATGTAAGTTCACTGTAGCTGTCCTCAGACACTCCAGAAGAGGACGTCAGATCTCATTATGGATGGTTGTGAGCCACCTTGTGGTTGCTGGGATTTAAACTCAGGACCTTCAGAAGAGCAGTCAGTGCTC
The DNA here is from genome assembly GCA_002335545.1 of Apodemus speciosus. Taxonomy (NCBI): domain Eukaryota; kingdom Metazoa; phylum Chordata; class Mammalia; order Rodentia; family Muridae; genus Apodemus; species Apodemus speciosus. The sequence goes on along the minus strand of BDUI01009812.1, from coordinate 40,951 downwards.
TTAAACACMGAGCCATCTCACCAGCCCCCTTAGCCACTTCTGGAACATAGCTTCTGTGTGCTGAGTCTCAGGAAACACTTTCCAGAAGACTTTACCTCAGTGATGCTAATCTCATCTTAATCACTGCTAATTTCTCACAGTAGTAGACTGGCATCAATCACAACAAGTCTTTACTTTAGTGATCCTGGTCTCTTTTTAATTACAGTTTATTCTTCAGCTCCAGCTGACTAGACACTACAGATTTGTCACACAAAAGGTCCRGTAGAGTTTTTGTTTCCCTCTGAAACTTCCCAACCCAGCCTCTGTCATCTACACTGTTTTCAGCAGTCCTATCTTCCATGCTTCTACAGAACTGAGCTCTCACCATTCAATATTGCTTCTCTCATCTAAAGTTAAAAATTCTTCCATAGTCCTTCCCAAAACAGCATGGTTAGGTCTATCACAGCAATATGCCACTCTTGCTACTGGCTTGCCTTAGTTAGTGTTAACTATTGTGATGAGACACCATCACCAAAAGCAAGTTGGGGAGGAGGAATTAATTTGGCTTATACCTCCATAGTACTATCTATCATTGAAGAAGTCAGGACAGGAACTCAAACAGGACAGGAACCTAGAGGCAAGAGCTGATGCAGAAGCCATTGAGGAGTGCTGCTCACTTGCTTGCTCCTAATGGCTTGCTCARCCTTCTTTCTCATAGAACTCAGGACTACCAGCCCAGGGATGTCACCACCCACAAAGGTCTAGGCTCTCCACCATCAAATGCTAATTAAGAAGATGTCTTAGAGGTTTGCCTATATCTGGATTTTAGGGAGACAGTTTCTTAATTGGGACTCCTTCCTCAAGGAAGACTTTAGTGCCTGCCAAATTGACATAAAACTATCCAGCACAGCATGTCTTCTATGTTCACGGAGGCCTCAGACCCAACCCATCTTTATGATATTATTTTATTTTATAGGCAAGACATTAACTTTTCCTTATAGAATGAGTTCCAGACCCTTTATCATTCCCAACTCCCCTCTCTGATTGAGCATATTCTGTATGTAACTCATTCATGGCACCCAGCCCTGCAGCATGGCTGTACCAACTGATAGCACTAGCCCTATTTGTCTGCCTCCTTTGTGAACTCCCAAAGTACTCAGAAAATTGAGTACTTTGGGAGTTCAACCCCATCTAAAGTACTATAGATGGGGATCTCAACCCCATCTAAATTGCATAGATTTTCTTCCTTCTTTGATTGTGATTCCACCTTGAACTGCTTCCCATCTTTTCTGTTGTCAAAAATGAGTCAGAAAGGAATGTGTGCACGCCTTTTCCTATCACCTGTGAATACATATTCAAAGGTTTCCACAAGCAGCTGGCTGCTCTTTGTAGCCTCTCCCAGGTCTCTATCCTGTTGGGCTTCTCTGCTACTTCCTAAAAAGAAATTCTATCATTCTCCAGATATTCCATTACAATAGCATTATCCATGAGAGGGTAAGAGATAAACAATTTTTCTATATCCTTTGATGAGATACCCAACTTTTATCCCATCCACTATAGATCTAATGTTGTCCTGACCCTGAGAATGGGTTAAAAGAAGAAAATGTCAGTGTTTTTTAATCTTAAAAAATCTCTGAGTGATTTCCTTACTTTTCATGCACTGATCCTTGTGATGTCACCCATTCCTGGTGTGGGAGGAGTTACACACTATATAGAGCAGAACAGAGACCAGGGCTGGCTATTCTCTTGGCATTCTATGCCCATAAGCAGAGTCTAACACTGTTACTCTATGGGGAAGGCAAGGACAGTGTAGATCTGTATGTGGTCATGCAAAAACTCCCCAAATTAACATTGGAAACACAGGCTTTATTCAGTCTAACTATAGATTTTTGCAATAATGCTTTATTTGAAAGTAAAATGGCTTTCTTTTGTTGTTTATTTGTTGTTGTTGTTTTGTTCTGTTTTTTTTTTAAACAGGGTTTCTTTATGTAGCTGTGGCTATGTTGGAACTCACTATGTATATCAAAGAATCTACCTGTCTGTGCTTCCTATGTGCTGGAATTAAAGCACGACACTACCACAACCAATCTAAAATTCAATGTAAACAATAACAGCAGCCGCAACTCCATATAGACCCAAATAATAATATGAGGTATACCAAGTCTTCGCATTAGTCTAACCATAGCTCTCATCTAACCTAACCTATCTGTAATCCTAACACTGTGCCTTGAATTATTATGTTAACCCTAAAGCCAGCTCTAACATGAGCCTCAAGACTAATACTAACCCTAAGGATAACTGAGCCCTAACCTTAGGTTAATATAAGAAACAATATTGATACTGTTCCAAGCTGGATCCTTACCTCTGAATGTCAGTCTAACCACAACCGGACCTCTAACTCAAACATTAATCTTAGAAATAAATCTAAAAGAGTCTCAAGACCTAACCCTGTCTAACACTAACCCTAACACCAACAATAACCCTAAACAGAACCTAGCCCAAATGCTAAACCTTTCTCTTTCCATAGCCCAAATATTAAAACTAAATGAAGACTAATCATTAATAATTACTAACACTAACTGCTGTAGTCCTAGCCTCCAAGCTCTAACCATAACCATAATTCTAAATGTATTTCTCACTTACCTCTTTTAACTTTAGATTTATACCTCTGACTTTACCCTAATCCCCAAACAAACCATAACTACATAATACTTAACTCAGACATGAAAGCAAACATACACACACACAAATACATATATACACACACACACATCCACATCCACACACATAAATACTACACATACATCCACACACATACATCAATATATGTATATATATATATATATGTATGCATATCTATGTATACACACATATCGCACAATGGTTATATGGAAGTAGTTCTTTCCTTTGTTTGGCGGCAGAATATGATACATACATACTTGTTCGCACTGGGTTAATCAGCTTGGACAGTTGGACATCTGTTTTCTCATTTCTTGTTTGTTCATCTGAACTATCTGTTAGACAAAGTGCTGGTTTCTGTACTTCAGTATTACAGTTCTGTTGATCTCTCTTATTTCTCTCTGAATTTCTAGAAGATTTTATTTTGCTTTGTTTTGTTTTTTTCGAGACAAGATTTTTCTGTGTAGCAGCCCGGTTGTCCTGAAGCTTACTCTGTAGACCAGGTTGACCTCAAAATCACCAAGATCCGTTTGCCTCTGCTTTCTGTGTGCTGGGGTTTGAGGAATGAATGTACCACCACTTGTGACTTCTAGTGGATTTTTATTTACATATTTTGACCTTTCAACTCATCCTTTCACTGTTGTCATTCAGGTCAACTATCCCTTCAGGTATAGCAAGTGATTTATGTCTTATATGCCTCAGAACTCTTCCATAGCATTGGATATTTTTGGTAGAGACCAGGTGAATCATGGGGAAATCCTGTGCTCAGATGATGCTCTAAAATGTAAAAAAGAAATGTTCAACACATATATGAATACACTTGAGGTCACATGAACAGAGGAGTATTAAAAAATGCGATAATTTGGCAGAGATTTTAGCCTACTAAGCTAGGAGGCGTTTATAATACTTAGCTGTAGATTTGAGTAACATCATCAAAATTGGTACATTAGAAGATAATATTGACATTGAACTGAGCACAGGGTCCCCAACGGAGGAGCTAGAGAAAGGACTCAAGGAGCAGAAGTGGTTTACAGCCCCATAGGAGGAACAACAATATGAACCAACCTGTACCCCCAGAGCTCTCAGGGACTTAACCACCAACCTAAGAGTAAGCATGGAGGGACCCATGATTCCAGCCACATGGGTAGCAGAGGATGGCTTGATCGGACATCAGTGAGAGGAGAGGACCTTGGACCTGTGAAGGCTCATTGCCCCAGGGTAGGGGAATGCCAGGTCAGGGAACTGGGAGTGTGGGGAGGTGTTTGGTGAGCAGAGGGAAGGGCTATGGGATAGGGAGTTTTCAAAGGGGAAACATGGAGGAAAGGGGATACATTTGAAATGTAAATAAAGAAAATATCTAATAAAAAATAAAAAAGATAATATTGAAATATATATCAAAATCTATGCCCTAGATAGATTTCATGTGCATTTCCACATGAGTTTTTAAAAATTACCATAGGAAATAAAATTATTTCAGAGAATTATCAGAAGTATATGTAAAACTAAATGCAAATGACATTAATTACTGTTATTTAAAAATCACAGGAAAGACAGAATTGAAATTCCATTTAATATTTTATTCAGTGAAATATAACAAAGTCATAGATTGTAATGTGAGATATCCCTTAGAATCCGTAGGTCGGAAGAGTGTTTAGGTATTTATCTTGAGAAGCCCACATCCACTCTTATTTCTTTTATTTAAATCCACTAATTTCTTTCAAGTACCCATACTTAAATACCCATACTTAAATCTTAAGATAAATTCAAATGCTGTTTCATAAAAAAATTTTAAATATTTTGTCACAAAATATTTGTGTGACTTGCATGCTATACAATACTTATTCATGATACATAGAAAAATTTGGCCATGACTTATATGTAAACACACACACACACACACACACACACACACACACACACACACACAGATCCTAGGATATGAGAGAACAGTTAGGACACAAACCCAGTGTTAACATTGGGACTAGGAATTATTTTCATTTTTCCTTATGTTTTTAAAGGTCATTCAAATATCATTCTAGTATAACAGGTACATGTATGAAAATTTCATAACAAAATTCATTTGTTTAAAATCAGTATAGCAATCCCAATTATAGAGGGACCTGATGGAACAGTCAGTCCTATTATTCTAGCTTCCCAGGAGGCTGAGGCAACAGGGACACGAGTTGCCCTGTTTAGGAGACTTAAAAAATAGTCTCACAATAAAACATCAGAAGAAAAAGTAGCACAACCGATGGGGCCATGGTAGAGAGGTCAAGCCACCTTGCCTACCATTTCCGAGTCCCTTCTTTTCCCCCAGTACAATATTAAATACAGAAACAAATATACAAAAAAATAAAGATTGAAAAATACGTTTTCCAGATTATGAAAAAGGAACACATATTATTTTCAGTCATAAAAGAAATAATCTATTTCCAAAAAGTGAGCCGGGCCCTGGCAAAGCACTAGAATTTCACTCCCAGGCTGACACATAACTGCTTTTCAGCATGTGATTAAATAGCTCCGTGTCTCCCTCTGGGTCTTCATACCCACAAGCTAGTGACAGTAGATTGAGCTTGTCAGTATTCATGCATTTCAAAAAGGGCAGCAGTAATTCACTGAGCCGCTGCTGTGTGGTTTCTGTATATCATCCCATTTCCTTCTCCCAGCAATATTAAGCACAGGCGCCATCTTGACAATCATAGACTGAGAAATCTGAAAAACTGGTTAAAGAGCCACCCAAGGTTACATCATTATTTTTAGACCAGAGACCAGAAGGCTTCTCCTCTCTTCCAGGGTTTAATCTTTCCATCCATGTAACTAATCAACTAGAAGTTTCTTTTGACCTTTGATGCTTGTCTTGTGACTTTTAACTGGAATCCAAATACCTTGGGGCTGTGAAGTGACTTTCTTATCAAACGCAGTCTTCTGGGAAGTTGCTGCTGTAGGACTTATGTGGCCTATATTTCTGCAGCTGGTGCAGATTTGGGGATCATTCTGGAACCCTAGTAAAGGGTTTCTATAGCCAGAGAAGGATGTTCCTGATGGGATATCAGACAGAATCAGAGCCAACGCGTTAGAAATTGTGCCCAAATGAGTTTTGTTTCTCTTCTATCCCAAGGTCCTTCTTTGCTGTCATCTTAAGAAAGTTCATAGCTCTAATCTTGTGGCAAAACTTTCTTGTAATAAGTTTTCAGTTCTCCAGCTGCTGTCTAGACAATAACCTTGAGCAGTGGAGAACTCGGGCAATAAGAAAGTTGCTGCCAGGCCAAAGTAGAATCTTTCTCGACCCTTAATCCAGGTCTGTCTGTGGGATAACATATCTCTGTACTCCCTCTCCTTTCATAAACACAATACCTACATTAATAAGGTTCTTTTTGAGAACTAAATAAGATGGGTTATGACAAGTGTGTAACCTTGAGTTCCTTCCTTTTTCTGCTGTTAACTAGCATTCAGTAGGCACTAACATGTTGGATTTCCTGGAGATATTTTTTAAGTTCACACATTGAAAGTAATCCAATGGGCACAAGGCAAGATTGGATATTTAATCTTTAGCACATTTATTCTCATGTACAATAACAGTGATGTATTATCTGAGAGGGTCAAACATCTCCTTGTGAGTTAACAGAATTTATTATTAACTTGACATATTAAGAAGCAAGGCTCGGGGAACTATGTATGCAAATTGCAGGGCTTAGATATTTTAGATAAGGGGAGGGAGTGGGGTCCAGTCAATGTTTATAAATTTATTCTATAAATGTTTGCTGAGCATACTCTTTTGATCTCAGTACAATAAGGAAGAGGGAAATGGCACACTCTTAATGTCTTAGGTTTATAGTCTGCTGGAGCTTTTGGTGAGGAGGGCACACAGATAATTATAATGCTAAGTAGTTTGTGGTGCAGGAGACAAAAGGCAAGGCAGGAGGGACTTGGGCAGCTGATGGAGTCAGGCATCAGCAAGGCTTCAGAATGCCTCAGGGAGAGGCAGGGTGGAGGCAGTCAAGACTGTCTGCCAACTCCACAGTTTTTCCTCTGACTGGCTTTATGACTCATATATACAAATCTGAATCTTCAGATCTATATGCAGATTCACTGAGCTCTTCTGTAGCATATTCTTACTGCTAACATAACTACCAGTATCTTTGGATGTGTTTGTGGAGGCAGGGGTCTGTAATTCAGCATTATCTGAAAGCAAATGCATACCTGTAGTGCTGTGTAGGGTGGTGAACAGGGCACACAGGCTCAGATCCTATTGACCATTTGCTGGAAGCCCAGGGCACAATAGGTTATTTCTATGAAAACTTAATTTTCTTCTGTTCTGCGTGAATATAATATGTATTTTAAAGTTTGTTTCAGGATTAAATTACATCCTTTTTATATTTAGATAATTATAAGCCTTTGACTATTGCTAATCCCTTCTGCATGCTCAGTGCCTTAATGAGATGGGAAATTTCTCATGATCTTTAGTCTTTCTACTAAGTTATAAACATAAATGGTTTCAATAACAAAAATGTTAGCTTTGAAGCTTCCAAAAAAACTAAACATTGATTTAGGAGAGAAAACTTGGGATTTTTTCACATTGACAAAAACAGGAAACTCCCTTAAAAAGAAAAATACAGAAAGACAGAAAGTAACCATTCTTGTCCCCAAAGTAGTCTGGATGACAAATTATAATCAATCAACTCATGTATTTGCTAAAGCTTATTTATAGTTTTTTTTTCTTTTTTTTTTTCCCCACTGTGTGACCCACTTCAGTRCCAGCAGCCTACAGGCATGGAGTCCAGGCAATGGTTAGGAGCCACAATTTTCTCTGGCATGGGACACTCTGAGAGGCCCAGGGGGACGAGCCTGCCATAAATCCAAATCTATGCATGGTTTATTGATAGTTTTACAGCACCTATCTATACAAGGTCTGATAATATGGAAGATATTTAATACTCCCTTAGGTTTTTTCTTGTTAAAATATGAAATGAATGAACTTTAAATTTGRCTTCTGATTTTTGTCTTCACAATTACTTCTTGCCTTATTGTCTATTGCCATTTAGGGATTACTGTGTGCTTATGAGTGAGGTAGCTTTGCCACTCCTAGATTTAAAAGGTCTATCTAAAGAATGGGATGGTTACGCTGGGCTTGGAMCAACSATTTACWGCATTCTTCTGCTGAACTCTTCCCTTGGAAAATACTAATTTCCTAAGGGCAGGATCTAACAGCCACTCTTGAGTTAATTYGGGAACTGGAAAAAGTCTTGACTATCAGTGTTAATATGTAACAATAAAAACAAAMAARCAAACAAAGAATCAAAAAACAAACCAAAATACAAATTGTGGTGTTAAGTTCMATTAATTTTTGTTGTTTTGTTTGGTTTGTTTGGGWTTTTTTCAACACAGGGTTACTCTAAGTARCCCTGAGTGTCCRGGAATTCGCTTTGTAGAGYAGGCTGGGCTCCAACTCACAGAGATCCATCTACCTCTGTCTCTGAGTGCTCAGATTAAAGGCWTGTGCCACCAACCGACTGGCTTAAGTTAAAGTCTTTTTTTCACCTTATTTGTAAATGGAATGAGACTCGGTTTCCCATAGYATAATGTTAAGATGTTRCAGGTGTAAGTCCTATGTGGTTGGCTTTAATTTGATTCACATGGGAGGATAACGCGTGTTTATGAGGCCCCTACCCAGAAACTTAGCTCCTGTGTCTGTTTGCTCAGAGATGCAGGGTAGTAGATGACTGGGCGTCTCAAGTCACTCGGAGTGTGGCATGTTGCTTCTTCTAATGATGAGTTTTCTCTAAAATCTCTGTGGCTTTGGCAAAAGTAGCCTCAAATTTAAAATAACAGTCTGAGTTCATAGTAGGTTATTTTTATATGACAGTGTCTAAAGTCAAAATACGTCATGGAACAAACAAATTGAATAATGGGTCTGAGGGCTTTATTAGTCACGGAAGTACTTTGTAAGTAGCTATTAACTTGCTTGAGCTGGTTACCAGCTACTGGAAATTGGAGTGATACCTCAGGACATCAGACAGAATCAGAAAACATTTACCCATTCTTACAACACACCAGAGTCCCCAAGCATCCTCTTATCTTACTTTGGAGTTGCCCTCTTCCAAAAGTTCCAAGCCACAGTCCAGGCTATGCTGGACTCACATTCTTGTCTCCTACATATTTCCAATCACATTTCCTTTTTCTCCTCTTTGTCTCAGATCTGAGATTTTTAAGCTTCTGTGGGAAAAGTAGGAAACAAAAAGTACCGGAATCAATTGAATCTGTTATGAATGAGTTTGGGACATCAAACTGATTTCCTGGTTCTATTCCCAGGTTTGGTCCTGTGGTTTCACTGATTGGCAGGAAAATAGTCCAAGTTGTGATACTCCACAAGCAAACTTCTCCCTGTGCTTGAAGAAGATTGGGAGGAGTTGGGGCAGGGATGTGTGGTACCTCAGCAAAGTTCATCAATTTTATCTGAAAGCAAGAGAAATGTTTTCATCTATAGACAATATAGTAAACACTTCATGACCACATTTATTGGCTGCTTTTCTCTGCTCACAGTAGCCCTGATACCTGCCTTTGTGAGTTCTCCATTTCAGTGTCATCTTCTCCGAAGGTCCTATAGTAGCCTCTTCAACAGGTACATAGAATTTAATGATTAGCTAAGGGTTCTAGTCCTATTAACACAACTAAGAGTTATCAGAGTAGAAGAAAAAGGGAGAGAATGTGAATAATAGACTTGAAGGTAACCATGAAGAATAGAATGGGAAAGCACGAGTAATTGGTCCGACTTCCTGAGCCCAGGCCGCACCCCTGTAGAACACGCTGCCCACCAGTACATTCCACGCCATTTTGAAGAAAGCTCACCTCAAGCTGACATTGTTGATTGCATCTAGTAACCAAAGACTCACAGATGTCAGTGACTTGAGGGAACTTGGGCTTTACCAGGTCCCATCTACTTCCCCAGTGCTGTGGTTTGCTGGGG
>BDUI01009811.1:9519-21721 GCA_002335545.1 Apodemus speciosus | reverse complement strand
CTGAGTAAAGTAACCCAGTCTCAAAAGAATACCCAGAAGCTGGAAAGAACCCAGATGTCCCTCAACGGAGGAATGGATACAAAAAATGTGGTATTTATACACAATTCAGTACTATTCGTCCATTAGAAACAATGAATTCATGAAATTCTTAGAGAAATGGATGGAGCTGGAGAACATCATACTAAGTGAGGTAACCAAGTCTCAATAGAATACCCATGGTATGCACTCACTGATAAGTGGATATTAGCGTAGAATCTTGGAACACCAAAGACACAATCCACATACCAAAAGATGTCCGACAAGAAGGAAAGAGTATACCCTGGTTCTGGAAAGGCCCAATGCATCATTGTAGGGGAATACCAGAACAGGGAAGTGGGAACGGGTGCATGGGGGAACAGGGTGAGGGAAAAGGGCATGGGGGACTTTTGGGGGGCGGGGAAACCAGGAAAAGGGAAATGAAATGTAAATAAAGAATATATCCAATAAAAAAATGAAAGGAAAAGAAGAGATATTAAATAATAGTGATTGTAGTGATTGTTACTTCCTGTTATCTTCTTTGTTAAAGGTGAAATTCTGTTTGTGTGGCTATCTTCTTTTGGGTTTGTTGAAAGATTACTTTATTGCTTTTTCTTGGGTGTGGTTTCCTGCCTTGTGTTCTTGTGTTGGTATTTTCCACCCATTATCCTTTGTATAGCTGATTTGTGGAAAGATATTGCATAAATTTGCTTTTGTCATGGAATGTCTTGATTTTTTTGTCTATGGTAATTGAGAGTTTTGCTAGATATAGTAGCCTGGGCTGACATTTATGTTCTCTTAGTGTCTGTATGACATCTGCCCAGGATCTTCTAGCCTTCATAGTTTCCAGTCTGGTGTTATTCTGATAGGTCTGCCTTTATATGTTACTTGACCCTTTTCCCTTAGTGCTTTTAATATTCTTTCTTTGTTTAGTGCATTTGGTGTTTTGATTATTATGTGCTAGTAGGACTTTCTGGTCTGGTCAAGTCGGTTTGGTGTCCTGTAGGCTTCTTTTATGTTCATTGGCATCTCTTTCTTTAGGTTAGGGAAGTTTTCTTCTGTAATTTTGTTGAAGCTATTTACTGTCCCTTTTAAGTGTAAATCCTCACTGTCTTCTATACCTATAATCCTTAAGTTTGGTCTTCTCATTATGTCCTGGATTTCCTGGTTGTTTTGGGTTACCAGCTTTTTGCATTTTTCATTTTCTTTGACTGTTGAGGCAATGTTATCTATGGTATCTTCAGTATCTGAGATTTTTTTCTTCTATCTCTTGTATTCTGTTGTTGATGCTTGTACCTATGACTACTGAATTCTTTCCAAGGTTTTCTATCTCCAGAGATTACTCATTTTGTGATTTCTTTATGGTTTATACTTCTATTTTTAGATCCTGGGTAGTTTTGTTCTTGTTCCTTCATTTGTTTTTTGTGTTTTCCTGAAATTCTTTTAGGGATTTTAGTATTTTCTCTTTAAGGACTGTTGTTTCTGTCTGTTGACCCATGTTCTCCCATAATTCCCTATGGGATTTATGTGTTTCTTCTTTAAGGGCTTCTCCCTGTGGACCTATGTTCTCCCCTAATTCCCTAAGGGATTTTTTTGGCTCCTCTTTAATCAAATCTACCTGTTCACCCATATTCTCCTGTATTTCTTTAAGGGATTTTTGTGTTTCCTCTTTAAGGGCTTCTACCTGTTGATCCATGCTCTCCTGTATTTCTTTAAGGGAGTTATTTATGCTTTTCTTGAAGCATCATGGGATGTGATTTTAAATACAGCTCTTACTTTTTAGATGTGATGGGGTATCTAGGATTTGCTGTTGTTGGATAACTGGGTTCTGATGGTGCCATGTTTCCTTGGTTTCTGTTGGTAATGATCTTGTGTTTGCCTTTGGCCATCTAGTTATCTCTGGTGTTAGCTGGTCTTGCTGTCTCTGACTGTGGCTTCTCTGTCCTGAAAGCCTGTGTATCTGTACTCCTGAGATTCCTGTTCTCTCAAATGTCCTGCATACAGTTGGTTCTCCAGGAAGTATCAGGAGATCGAGTCTTCCCTGTGGCAGAACTGGCAAAGGTCAAATGCCCTTTGTGCTGCTGGTTCTTGAATGTCCTTCGTGCTCCTGGTTTTCTTTCTTTCTTTTTTTATTTATTAGATATATTCTTTATTTACATTTCATTTCTCTTTTTCTGGGTTCCCCACCCCCAGATGTCCCTGGTTTTCTTAAAAGTATCAGGAGCTGGGGTCTTCCCTGTGGCAGAACGACCACAGCAGAAGGAATAGGGTAGGCTTTGTTAGAGGAAGGGGTAGAAGCAATGGAAGGGGAGTGGCATTCTGGAGGGAGGGCAGGGTTTTGGTGGTTGCTGGGTAGTGAGTTCTAGCCGGTGGCTCTGGGCCTCCAGAGGTGGGGGTTGTTCTTACAGAATGCCCTGTGTGCTACTGGTTCTCCAGAAAGTATCAGGACATGGGGCTTTCCCTGTGGCAGAACTGGCAGGGGTCTACCACAGCAGAAGGAATGGAGCAGGCAGTGGTGGAGGAGGGGGTAGAAGGAATGGAAGGGGAGTCATAATATTTTAAATTGTATAGATATAGGCACAATTTTTTTCTTAAAGTGTATAATTTATTTAACACTAGCATTCATAAATAAAATCAGTGTTAATTATATTGGACAAAGATCTTTGCAATAACATTCAAATGCATGGCTAGACTAGTACATTTAAATCATGTCGTTTTTTAAAATTTTCTTTTACACAAATAAAAATATAATTAAATAATGTTTTATCCACATTAATTAAATGGACTTAATATTTAAAAGTAAATGTTGAGGGAACTTAATCCTGTTCATGATGTTTTACAATATTACCATTTTTTAATAATTTAATTTTTTATTGAATATTATCTTCTTTTACATTGCCAATGGTAAAATCTTTCCCAATATCCCCCCTCCCCTAAGACCCCCCAAACCCTCCCCTTCTTCTCACCCCCTGCCTCCACGTAGATGCCTCTCTACCCAACATACTCCCTCCCCTCCCCTTGGTTTCCCTTTGTTTGGGCCTCTGTTGAGCCTTTACCTGACCAAGGACCATTCCTCCCACTGATGACCAACACGGCCTTCCTCTGCCACATATTTGGCTGGAACCATCTGTGCCCCTTGGTTGATGGTTCAGTCCCTGCGAGTCTTGGGGCATCTGGGTGGCCGAAATCCTTGTTTTTCCCATAGGGCAACATTATCATGTTTGTCGGTCATTTTGTCTCTGTCAACAGAGATCTATGTGGCAATTAGTCATATATCTTTTGTGATGTTATATTTCAAAAATTAAACATATTATAAAAAGAACCACAAAGCTTTACAAAATCCCTTGAAAATAAATCCATTAATTTATATCAGCTCTTCTTGAAGCTTCTTACATTTGCTATTGATTTAGTAGAATCTCAGTTTTGAAATGGACTTTAGACTGTTCTCAGGATTGCTTTTTCATTGATCAGAAAAGATCTTAAGCTCATGAAACAAGAAATAATTTGCTCAGTAGCCACAACAAACCACTGAAAATATTAAATGTTATGGGTAGGTTTTCTGATATTTTCGAGTTCCATCCATTTGTCTACTAATTTCATGAGTTCATTGTTTTAAATAGCTGAGCAGTATTCTATTATATAAATATACTACATTTTCTGTATCTCTTCCTCCATTGAGGGACATCTGGGTTCTTTCCAGCTTCTGGCTATTATACATAGGGCTGCTATGAACATAGTTGAGCATGTGTCCTTATTACATGCTGGAGAATCCTCTGGGTATATGCCCAGGAGTGGTATAACTGGGTCCTCCGGTAGTATTATGCCCAGTTTTCTGAGGAACTGCCAAACTGAAGGGGTTTGCAGTACCACAGGAGAAACAACAATATGAGTCACCCAGTACTGCCAGAGCTCTCAGGGACAAAACCATCAACCAAATAGTACACATGGAATCACCCATGGCTCCAGACACATAGCCAGCAGAGGATGGTCTTGTTAGACACCAAAGGGAGGAGAGGCCCTTGGTCCTGGAAAGACTTGATGCTATAGTGCACAGGAATACCAGGACAGGGAAGCAGGGGAGGGTTGATTGGGGAAGGGGAGATGCCTTATGTGATTTTCAGGGGAGGGAGAAACTAGGAAAGGGAACAACATTTAAAATGTAAATAAAGAATATATCTAATAAAAATTAAAAAAAGAAGGCATGGGGATGGAAGTGGGAATGTGGAGTGTATCTGGTAAGAGATGAGCAAGAAGAAACTATGATCAGAATGTATCATACAGAAATTTATTTTCAATTTAAAAAAATGTTAAATTTACATTGGCTGTACGTTTGGTTCCATGGAACCTCAACTATAAAATTTTAAATATATTTTCAAAAGTGAGCAAAGAGAGATACAAAATATCAGAGATATGTAACACAATAAAGTAAATAGTTATAACACATTCTAGTCAAGTTATATTTTAAGTGAAGACTAAATTAGGAGATTATAAATGCTTGGAATAAATAGTAGTTGTTTCAGTATTTATTTTCCCACTCTCAACTCCTATTGACCACTAGTAGCTAATGTTGTGACCATGTGAAATTTCTCCTCTTTATATTGGCTCAATTGGTGTTATTAGGCTGATTTTGCTTAGGCAATAATGTTGCTGGAATTTCAAGGGTGTAGTGTTGTGAAATGCTTTTTATTAAAGTTGTGCTTACATTCAAAGAGCCTGAACCTTTGCTTGACCTTACAACCAAGTTATTGTTACATCTTGATATCACTTAAGACTTAACTTTTCATCTTACTGTATAGTTAGCCTATTTAAGTTTGACATGCATTTACAAAACATTAAAACAAGTATACAATTGGATTTTACAACCTAAGATATTACATAGTTTAAGTTATATACTCTTCCCCATACATTACTCAGAATGACATACTTTTATAAATGTATATTGTGGCAATCATTTGCTCAAAGCAGCCAACAGGTTAAAAAGCAACATTGTACTACAAATATCCTAACATAAATGTTAGAAATAACATATTAATATAGACAGGATCCTTCTGGTCTCCATCTGCTCCTGGGAGCTAAGGCTGTGCCACAGCTCTCCATACACATATCCCACCCGGAGAGAGATAGTCTCCCAGGAGTGCTGTCACACCTAAGTTCGCAGGTGAGACCACCACTTTTCCTCCAATAATTAGCTACAGAGGGACCCGCTAGAAGACCACATGAAGCTCAAGAAGAAGGGAAGCCAAAGTGTGGGTTCTTCAGTCCTTCTTAGAAGGGGGAACAAAATATTCTTGGAAGGTCGAGGGTTGGAGGGACTTGGGAAGAAGAGAGGAGAGGAAGGAGGAAAAAGGGAGATAGGATCAGGTATAGGAGGAGATGGGGATGGTGTACAGACAGACAGGAATTCAAACAAAGTGGTGTAGCAATGGGGATGGGGAACTGGGGGTAGCCACCAGCAAGTCACAGATGCTGGGAAATAAACAGTCTCCCAGGATCCAAAGGGAGATGGGATTAGCTAAAATACCCAACAAAGTGGAGGAAGAGCTTGTAGAGACCATATCTAGAGTTTAGGCTAGCCCCCAATTGGGGGATAGGGATACCCATTTATTTTCAAAATTTTAACCAGAATTGCTCCTGTCTAAAGGAATTATGGGGGAAAGTGTGGAGTGGCGACTGAAGGAAAGACCATCCAGAGACTGCCCCATCTGGGAACCCATCCCATATACAGACACCAAACCCAGACACTATTGTGGATGCCAGGAAATGCTTGCTGAAGGGAGCCTGATATAGGTGTCACCTGAGAGGCTCTGCCAGAGCCTTACAAATAAAGAGGTGGATGCTTGCAGCCAACCATTGGACTGAGGACAGGAGCACCAAAGGAATAGTTAGAGAAAGGTTTGAAAGAGCTGAAGGGGTTTGCAGCGCCATAGGAGCAACAACAATATCAACCAAGCAGTACTCCCAGAGCTCCCAGGGACTAAACCACCAACCAAATAGTGCACATGGAGGGACCCATGGCTCCAGCTGAATATGTAGCAGAGGATGGCCTTGTTGGGCATCAATGGGAGGAGAGGCTCTTGGGCCTGTGAAGGATTGATGTCCAAATGTAATTGAATGCTAGGGTTGTGAGGCGGGAATGGGTGGGTGTGTAGGGCTGCACACTCCTAGATGCAGGGGGAGGGGAAATGGGATAGGGGGTTTCAGGAGGGGGAAACTGGCAAAGGGAATAACATTTGAAAAGTAAACAAATAAAATATCTAATAATAAAAACGGAAAAAAACATTAACATAATCTGATATCTTCTGTTCGCATTACTGTTTGCTTTTCTGAGTGCTTCAGAGTCCTTTCTGGTCAGTAAAATTTCTTCCATTGTACAAGTCTGTTAAAGATTTCTGTATGCAATCATATTCTTTTTATGTGATGTTTTATGTATTGTTAGATAAACACAGAGCGAGGACTTTTATTAGGGACAAATAGTATTAATATAGCAGTAGAGCAGAGACAGCATTCAAGCTGGTTTATATCTATCTATCTATCTATGTATCTATCTATGTATCTATCTATGTATCTATCTATCTATCTATCTATCTATCTATCTATCTATCTATCTATCTATATATATATATATATANATCTATCTATATATATATATATATATATATATATTCAACAGACAGCCTTGAGACAGTCCAACAACCACTAACTATAGTCAGATGAAAGATACAGGGAAAGAAATAGAAAATTCAAACTTTGGCCAAATTAATTCAAGAGGAATTCACAGTTTTAATTTCTTAATATGACATTGGTGTATTTTGACATGTCTGGGTTATCTTTAATGTTTTAACTCAGTGAAGATTTTCTGCCATGTCTAAAGAACATTTCTCAGTAGGCATCCTAAGACGACTGGATCTTACAATCTTTCATGAGCCTTAGGTATAGGGCTTATATTTTAGATGTATCAGCTGGGATTGAATATTCTTCAGTCCTTTCTTTTTCTGGATTTTCGGCATTAGAAAATATTTACTTATTATTTTTATTTTTTGTCCCCAGATGACTAAGGAAGTTGAGAATTTATAAAACATTTCTATATTTTCTATTTTCAATTTTTGAGATTATAATTTAGTTGCATTACTCTATTCCCTTTCCTCTGTCAGGCCTTCTATTCACCCCTCATTGCTCTCCTTCAACCTCATGGTCCCCTTTTTATACTATATCTATCTATCTATCTATCTATCTATCTATCTATCTATCTATCTATCTATCTATCTATCTACATTTCATATTATCAGCCTTTAAAATATTACTTGGATGCTGTTTTCATGGCTGACTTTTTGGTACTAGGCAAATAATTGGTCTGCTCCTTCCTATATACCATTCACAATAGCCTAAAAGTATCTTGGAATAAACCTAACTAAGGATGACAAAGACTTAAACAAGGAAAACTTTAAAACATTGAAACATAAATTGAACTCAATAAATAATTTGAATTTCAATAAGTCCAAAAAAGTAGAAAAAGTGTACATGGGTTGCTCGTAATTAATACTATAGAAATGGCCCTCCTATTGAAAGCAAGCTGTAGATTCCATATCAAATTTCCAGTGCAACTTTTCATAGAAATTGAAAAAATAATTTTAAATCTTATAAAAATGTAAATGGCTTAGGAAAGCCAAAACATTCTTGAACAATGAAACAGAAACAAATTGCTGGGGGTGTCACCATCCCACATTTCAAGTTATACAGAAGAACTTTATTAATAAAAAGGACCTGGTCTTGACACAATAATCAATGTGATGGAATTATTGACTCATATATAATCCAACACTCTTCTAGCCACCTAATTTCTGACAAAAAGTACTACACACTGAGGAGAAGAAAACATCTTTAATAAAGAATTTTGAAAGCTGGATATCCACATGTAGAATAATGAATTTAAGTCCTAATACTTAACTCAGTATAAAATTAAACTCCAACATATGACCAGATACCCTGAATTTTCTAGAGGAGAAACAGTGAATACACTTGAAGTCACTAGCACTGGAAAGGTCTTTCTGAACAGAAGCTCATTAGTACAGTTGTACATGGAGTGACCCATGGCTCCAACCACACATGTACCAGAAGTTTACCTTGCTGGACATCAGGAGGAGAGGTCTTTGGTGCTGGGATGGTTCGATGCCCCAGTGTAGGGGACTGCCAAGGCAGGGAGAAGGGAGTGTGTGGGTGGGTATGAGAGCACCCTCATATAAGCAGGGGGAGAGAGGATGGGATAGGGGGGTTTCCAGAAGGGAAACCCTGAAAGTGGATAATGTTTGAAGTGTAAATAAAAAATATCCAATAAAAAGAATAACAATTAACAAATAGGGCCTCATGAAACTAAAATCTCTATATAGCAAAAGTCATCATTCAAGTGTTAAGATATCCTAAGAATTGAAAATCATAGCTTTACTACCTTCATCTAACAAGGGGTTAGTATTTTGAATATGCAAAGAACAAACAAACAAAGAACAACAAAAACAAAACAGAAAACCTGGCTAAATTTAGGGCATTGAACTAAACAGAGTTCTGAAAAGATAAAATCCAAAAGCTAACAAAAATTTAAAAATGTTCTGATGTCCTTAGTCATAGCAAATGCAAATTGACTGTACTTTGAGGTTCTACCATGTTCAGCTTTAAAAGTCAAAGACACCTCTCCATTTGTGACAACACAAATGAAGTCATTGACCATTTCTCTAATTGAAATCAGCCACACTCAAAATCAAATATCATATCATCGTAATTGTATCATCTAAARTCACAAGCACCTTTTAAGTAAATTATAATTTTTCAACACCACAACTTAATTAAGTCTATAGAGTACAATAAATTATAGCTTTCTGTTTAGTTACTTGAGTAAGCTATGAATTCAGATTTAGCTTCCTTTTACTTATAATAATATTCACAATACAAAGGGTATCAGCAGATTTTTGGTTACTTTTAGAAAAGATTAACATGGCAGCCTATAGACAGGGAAATGATCTTTACGAACCCTACATCTGATAGAGGGATAATATCCAAAATTTATAAAGAACTCAAGAAATTAGATACCACCAATCCAAACAATCTGGTTAAAACATGGCATACAGGCATAAACAAAAAATTCTCATCAGAGAAATCTCTAATGGCTGAGAAGCACCTAAAGAAGTGTTTTATGGAAGAATGGGGGGGGGGGAAGGATTGTAGGTCCTAAACAGGATAGGAATTCCACAGAAAGACCAACAGAGTCAACTAACCTGGACCATTGGGGCTTTCAGAGACTGAAACACCAACCAAAGAACATACACAGGCTGGACATAGCCCCCAATCCTGCCTCTCACATATGTAGTAGATGTGCAGCTTGGTCTTCATGATGGTTCCCCAATAACTGGAGTGGAGGCTATCCTTAAAGCTACTGCCTGTCTATGGAATCCATTGTAACTTGGCTGCCTTTCTTTGGCCTCAGTGTGAGAAGAAGCGCCTAGCCCTGTAGAGTGAGGTCGAAGTGATGTATGGGTGGGCTGTACCTTCTCAGAGGAGAAGGGGAGAGGGGATGTGGAACTGTGTAAGGGAGGGACCAGAAAGGGGGGCAACATTGGGATGTAAATTGAACAAATATATAYATTTAAAAGAAGATTATCCATTTCATAGCTTGTGTCTTTTGTGTGAGAACTTTTTAGTCTGTCCTTGTACCATGTGAGGATTAGTTTTCCACTTTCCTTACATATTTAAATTTTTTGACTTACTAAGTGAATTTATGGAAGAAATTTCATAGGATTTACTGTATTGTGTGTGTGTGTGTGTGTGTGTGTGTGTGTGTGTGTGTAGTCAGCATTAGCACAAGGTGCTGGGTAGAGAAACTTATAAACTTGATTCTTAGCAATGCTTTTTGTATTTGTGGATTAGCTGACCAATTTCTACAGAAAGCCAAAACTTCAGATTTGTTTTACACTTTGTATGAAATGGTATGACAAGGAATGTTTTCTTTATTTTGTTTTTTGGGTTTTTTTTCTATGAAGGTTTGGTTTGAAGAACCATGGGTTCGAGACATGGCAGAATTGTCAAATCTCTTCTGACATAATCTGAGACAATGATCATAGGTAGTAACTTGGATATTTTGCACTTTAAATTTGTTTTAATTAATTATTTCAGAATTTTGTAAATGTGTTTGATCATAGTCAGCCCTGCATCAACTCTTCCCAGATTCACTCCCCTTACCCTACCTATACATCTTTGTTTCCTTCTTTCTTTTAAACTATCAAAATCAATGTGTACTCCTCAAATAGTATTGTATGTGTAATCTTCAACTAGAGTGTGATTCCACCTTAGAGAAAAACGTTCACTCCTCTCAGCAGCTAATAATTGCCAAAAAATCTCCACTGCTAGGGACACAGTGTTGTGGCCACTTTCCATACCCATACTGAATCTTCTGCAATTTGTCCTTGCATAAGTTTTGTATAGGATGCCATATACATAATGAATTCTTCAAGTACCACTACACAGTTGTGTCTAGAAGAAATGACTGCCTTGGAGTTAGCCACAACCTATGGCTCTTAGAGTTTCTGTTCTCCCTTCCATAATCTCTGAGCCTTAGAAGGAAGAAGTGGAACATATATGCTCCACTTAGAGCTAAGTATCCCATAGTCTCTCATTCTCTACACCTTTGCTAGTTTTGGGTCTCTATGGTATTTACCATCTATTGTAAATGGAAACTTCTCTGATGAGTGTTGAGAGATACATCAACATAGGTAAAATAAGAAAAAAAAAGAAAAAAATTGAATTACTTTTTAAATTACACAAATTCCATCCATTTAGCACTACTTAAGGGATTGTGTAAATGTTGAAATTTTGCTATATTAATAAATATTCATTTAATATTTTTAAATAAAACAGAATCATTTTTAATTCTGTGCCCTTTTAGAAGGAGAACAGTAACATGTTCTCTAGGAGATATTAGTCATAGGTTTTTGACTTGACAGTGGGGCAGGTATAGATTTCATTTTGTGGATAAAGTCTTATAACTAGTAAAATGTGGCTGTATACTCCTGTAATGTTCATGCCATTATTGTACCAGTGGACATATATTTTCAAGGCAGTAAGGCTGCCTCTTGATTTGCAGTGTTCACAACTTAATAGGACTGAAAATTACTTTCTCCTCCAATAATTTGCATAGAACTTGCAAACACTATGTTAGATCTTAGCGATGGAAATTTGAGGTGAATACCAGCTTTATTTCTCCAAGTTCTAAACTCATTTTATTTATTTATTTATTTATTTATTTATTTATACTCCAGATTTTATTCCTGCCCCCTGGTCCACCCTCTGACTGTTCAACATCCCATGCCTCCTCCCTACCTGCCCTGTCTCCACAAGGATGTCACCACTCCCCATCCCCCACCCTACCAGACTTCTAAGCTCCTGTGGCCTCCAGTATCTTGAGAGTTAGATGCATCATCTCTGATTGAACATCCTCTGCTGTGTATGTGCTGGGGAGCCTCATATCTGCTGGTGTATGCTGCCTTGTTGGTGATCCAGTGTTTGAGAGATCTTGTGGGACCCGATTAAATGAGACTGCTGGTCCTCCTATAGGGTCACCCTATTCCTCAGCTTCTTTCAGCCTTTCCTTAATTCAACTACAGGGTTCAGCAGCTTCTGTCCATTGGTTGGGTGCAAATATCTTCATCTGACACTTTCAGCTGCGTGTTGGGTCTTCTGGAGTGCTGTCATGCTAGGTCCCTTTTTGTGAGTGCTCCACAGCCTCAGTAATAGTGTCAGGCCCTGAGACCTCCCTTAAGCTGGATCCCACTTTGGGCCTGTGGCTAGACCTTCTTTCCTTCAGGATCCTCTCCATTTCCATACCTATAGTTCCTTAAGACACAAGGAATTATGAGTGAGAGTTTTGACTTTAGGATGGCAACCCCTCGATCATTTGATGTCCTGTCTTCTTGCTGGAGGTGGGCTCTGTAATTTCCCCTCTCCCTACTGTCAGGCATTTCATCTAGGGTTCCTCCCTTTGAGTCCTGAGAGTCTCTCACCTCCCAGGTCTCTGGTACATTCTGGAGGGTCCTCCCAACCTCCTACCTCCCAAGGTTGCCTGCTTTCATTCTTTCTTCTGGCCCTCAGGACTTCAGTCCTTTTCCCTCACCAAATACCAGATCAGGTTCCCCTCTCCCCCAAACTC
>BDUI01009807.1:57342-71459 GCA_002335545.1 Apodemus speciosus | reverse complement strand
AGGGTTTCTCTGTATAGCCCTGGCTGTCCTGGAACTCAGTCTGTAGACCAGGCTGGCCTCGAACTCAGAAATCTGCTTGCCTCTGCATCCCAGAGTGCTGGGATTACAGGCGTGCGCCGCCACTGCCCGGTGTCTCAAGGTAATTCTTAAGGATGGCACCCATGTCTTATATAATGGTTATTTTTTGGTTTTGTTTTTTGTTTGTTTATTTGTTTCTTTTACGGCATTTGGTGCAGGACTTTTATCTTGTTGATAATAAATAAAAATAAATAAGCTTGTTGATAATAAATAAAAATTTTCTATATTCTAATTTGATTGCTGGAAGCTCTCTGGCAATAGACAATTCAATAGATGCGATTTTGACAGTTGGAATATGGCAAGCTATCTTTGTTTGTTTGTTTTGATCAAAGGTGTGCACCACCACTGCCTGGCTCTTTTTTTGTTGTTGTTGTTTTGTTTTGTTTTTTGTTTGTTTTGTTTTGTTTTGTTTTTGGCAAGATATCTTTGATTACTGTTCTAGTGTCCAAAATTCCTTAAGCTAATTTTGTATAAGCTACTGGATGGATTTTTTTTCTAACATGTTAAAGGAGGAACCTAGAATATAAAATTTACATTTCTGAGACAGAAAATCACGAATTTGGGACAATAGAGATGGATTTCATCAATCACTGAGATACACTGATCATGCTAAAATCTTTGGGTAGGAAGTTTTTTCTTACATTCCTTTTCATGGCTACCATACCATAAGCCTATACCATCAACAGAAGAAGCATATGACTTTTATAAAATATCAAATATTTAGAGCTATATCACTTAGAATGGTGTTCTTCTAGATATGGACTATGGATCTAGAATATTGGGCTATGTTTTTTAGTTTTTACACTTTGTGACTCATTATATGGTAATTTTATTAACAGCAACCTATGCTAACACTGGTTTAGATAAATGAGTKTCCAGAAATTGCAATTATTTTAATCTAATATTATAGAATATTGTTTGTTAATTCTTCTAATAATGTAAAAATTAATAAATCAGTTTTACTAAATTCATAAAAGATCTTTATGGGTTATGACCGTGGCTGGTTCATGAAGGTAGGTGTTTTTAAATAAATCAACTAAGCATTTGTGGTTATCAAAGATTGAAGAACTTGAATATTTAAGAATAATTGGGCATATTCTACATTTTGTTATCTTTCTAGATGAGAAACCAGAGGTATGATTTAGCATAATTGGCTGGCTGTCTCATAGGAATAGCCCTTTTGAAGCCTTTGGRTGCACACTCTCTTTTCTTCCATTGATCATAATGTATGCAATTCTTTTGAGGGTCTCAGATGCAGTGATTTCAATTTTCACCTTAAGGGGGAATTAAAAATGGTGTGTGTTGAGCTACAGAAATGGCTTAGCGGTTAAGAATGCTCACTGCCCTCTTAAAGGACTGAAGTTTTGTTACCAACACTCAGATCCAACAGCTCACAAGTGCCTCAAACTCTAGGGAATTTGATGGCTATTCTGGCCTCCATGGGCACCAAGCACATGCATATACACACAGACACATAATTAACGACCAAATAAATCCTTTAAAAATGGTGGAATGGTTCATCCCTAATATTCACCAAAGGATCCCTTCTACTACCCTGGGATTCTTCCCGTTTACTTGTGTGGCACCTCCGCAAATGGCCCATTTTGACTTGTTGACCAAATGTTTGACCACTTTGTAACATATTAGTGAATGTATGTGTGTGTGTGTGTGTGTGTGTGTGTAAGAGAGGGTGAGAGAATAACTATCCAAGGATAAACAGTAGTATCTATCTTCCTCAAAAATTAATCAACACTCTGAACATTTTTGCTTCCCTGAAAGAAAAAGTAGATCACCTTCTTGAGAACTTCATAGACTCTGATGACCGAAAAATGAATACAAGTCAAGGAATGAACATGAGTCTCTGCCACAGTAGTGATGGTTACATTTTTAAATTTTGAGTGTCCCGTAGGAGGCGAGCAACCATGTGGCTACACACTCAGTACTGTAATCTGTCTTTGACCGGTTATGTGTGTTTGTGTCCTGGAATTGAGCTCACAGCCTGGGCACAACAACCCAAGCTGAATCCATGTATATGTGATGATACTAGGAACATTCAAACCAAATGCTATAAATGACAGAGATCTTCCTTTTCATGTACAGTTTCTGATAGCAGCTTCGCATTAGTAATACTTCACGGTCATCCCCATGCTTCTTGTGGGGATGGGAAGCCATTTGCTGTGGTGTGGCTTCTCTTTCCTCATCTTACACTTCATTTATTTCTCTCTCACTAGAACTCTGCTCTCTAGCAGACATACCTCCCATTATTTGCTAAATCAACAGTGATCTTGCCTTTACTCCCTCCGTTATCTGATCCCCCTTTGAAGACCCCTTTTATGGTTGTCTCCTTTCAATCATGTCCCTCTGGTGTGTGTCGTGTCAGATATCAGATTCATACCCATTTTCAGTGACAAAATCTCTTTCTGCTTGGACTAAAACATCATCTTGAGGCCAGAAACCCTATCTTACCACCTTGAGAACTCTTTGTACAGACAGATTTACCAAGTACAAGTATTTTCTGCATTAATTTGTTAGGTTCAGTAGGGAGGCTCTTATTCCTGTCATCTTGCTGACAGATGAACTTTTTGTGAATATAGAAAAAAGTTGAATTGTCCCACCCATGGAGATCTACACAGAAAGCAAGTTACAGGTTTATCCTATAGGTAACTCTGCCAGCATTGCTACATCTATTTAAAATGTCGAGTTTAAGTTAAACTTTTCCAAACTACAGACTCTATATTCTTTGTTTCCTTATATCTGAAACTCCAACAAATCAAACTACATTAAACTTATATATATTTAAGATATAGGAGGTAAAAATCCTACAGTTTCTAGTCATAACTTCTAACCATTCATACCAGCACCAAGGAAGAGAACTATCTCTTCTCCATGCCCCATAATACATATTGATAGCAAATATGAGATACTGGTCTGGGCAGTCTATCAACTTACATACTTTGGTTGTTGTTATTGTCATGTCACAGAGTCCCATGTAGCTCAGGTTGTTGGCCTACAGCTCACTCTGTAGCTGAGGATGATCTTGAACTTTGGATCCTTCTGCTATCACCTCCTAAATGTTGTGATTACAAGTATAGATTATATATGACAGTTGATATATTTCTGGCAGGTTTTTAGTCTGTTCAGCTCTAGACAGAACTGATTGGAAGTGACAGCCCCACCTACTTTCTTCTTTTTCCTTTCTGGCACTTGGAACCTACTGCTCATAGACCCTTGATCAAATAGCATTCCGGTAAGTTCAGAGCTAGCCTCTGCCCTCACTCATCAGATTAGGAGATCCTTGTAGATCAGGAACACATCCTATTCACCACTGCATCCAGAGCTCAAGACACTTCTCTGAGCTTGGTATATCACTTTGAACACATAAGCTGATGTGGCATTGGCAGAACATTTGGGCCTGGAAACTCTGTTCTTTGGTCAGTATTTCTGTCTCCCACTCAGTTTGTAGGAGTAGCCACCAGGGGCAAGTGTTATTCTTCCAGTCTGAAATGGCATACCTCTTCCAGATAGGAGCATTTCATCTGTGGCATCATAGTTCACTATGATTTCATGATGTGTTTCCAGGTGACAACTGGCATAGGAATATTAGTTTCATGTCTTTAAATGTAGCGGAGTGGTGTCCTTTAAGTAAAGTGTCCTGACTTTACCAGATCATCAGATCAGTATGGCAGCTCCTAGCTGTTTGAATTACTAGGAACCCTGCCTTAGGTACAAGTTATTTAAAAAGATAGCATTGGAAAGATATAATTGAAATATAAACTATGCTCATTGATTAGGTTTGACATRTGTATAAATTCATGAACTTGTCATTATAATCAACTTAGTGAACAAGCCAGACAGCCTCCCCCCAATTTCCTTGTTTTTCTTTACAACAACTTGCTCTGTTCTCCTCACACTCCCTTATCACCAGACATCTATTTGTCTGCTTCCTGTCACAATAAATTGTTTTTACATTTTCTTGAACTGTATAGAACTAGTGTTGGGAAAGAGTTGTTCCTCTTTGTCTGGCTTTTATTACCCAGCACAATTTATTTTGACATCTTTATCATCTTAGGATCAGTAAGTTAATCCATTATTATTGCAAAGTGCTATTTTATTGTATAGATATACCACAATTTGCTGATCTCATTGATGGATATTTGATTAGATTCTAGCTTGTGGCTATTCTGGATAAAGCAGCTGTTAGTGCGTAGATAAGTGTTTTAATTTATGTTGGATAAATACTCAGGAATATAATTCCTGGGCTATGTGGTGGGTATTATGATTTGAATTATTTTCTCCAAAAATAGGTTGTAGCTCTAGCTCATGTGACCTCAGAATGTGATCACTTGAAACTAGGGTATTTACAGAAGTAATCAAGTTAAAATAAGATCATTAGGAAGAATTCTAATCCTTTGTGAGTGGAATAACATACAAGTTATTTAAAAAGCATCTTTGGAGAGGCATAACTGAAATGGAATATTTATACATTGATTACTTTTGACCTGTGTATAAACACACAAACTTAACATTATAGTTGATAGAGAACAAGCCAATTAGCCACTAAAAGATCCTGGCTTCTCCCTATAAAAACTCTTCTTGGGGAGTGGGAGAAATGGCTCAGCGGTTAAGAGCACTGACTGCTCTTCCAGAGATCCTGAGTTCAATTCCCAGCAACGACATGGTGGCTCACAACCATCAGTAATGGGATCTGATGCCCCCTTTTGGTGTGTCTGAAGACAGCAACAGTGTACTCACATACTTTAAATAAAAAATTCTTAAAAAAAAACACAACTCTTCCTGTTTTCCACAGCCTTCCCCCATCACCAGACAGTATTTATCTGCTCAGTAACATCTACATCAGTGCTACAAAAATAGTGATTATTATACAGACATGCGTGTGGAAGGATGCCATGTGATCATAAAGGCAAGAGGCTACAAATGTCACCAAATGTCTCCAGTTAACTTCCAGAAAGCAGCGGAGTGACACAGAGCACACTTACCCTCACTGTCTTTCAAAGGGAACAACTGGACTTCTGTCCTCTAGCATGGAGATTCTATACTGCTAAGTTCCCCAGTCTGTGGAACTTTGTTCCAGTATTCCTACAAGCCAACACTGTGTATGTACACCTAAGGAAGCAGGTACTTGTCTTCCAAAGTGATTGCAGGAGCTTTCGTTCCCAGCAGCAGTTCTTTAGAGGTTTGATTTTCCCCCTGCTTACTGGTCAGCAGGTGCCATGGTAATCATGATATTAGCCACTGGAGTGCCACTGCTGTTTTAATGTTCATTTCTCTAACAATTGGTGACATTCAACATCCTTTCAAGTGCTTATTTGGAATTCACATAACGTCTCTCATGAAGAAGTACCCATTCTGATCTTCTATTCATTTTAATTGAGTTATTTGGTTTCTTATGACCCTTGAGATTTGTGTTTTTTTTTTAATCCTACATGTAAGATCTTCATCAGATTTATGATCTGAAAAATGACTTCTCTTACTCAGTTTCTTTTTTATTTTCATATTAGTGTGTTCTGAAGAACAGAAGTTTGGAGTTCTGACGGTATCCAGTTTATCAACCTTTCCCTTTCACACATCTCTCAACTAATGGACTCTTTGGCTAGGCCTAGTCACAGACATTTAAAATTATTTTCTTCTGGATGATTGCCAGAATCTGTCAGTCTTTATACTATATCTACATATAAAGTTCATTCTGAGCTAATTTTCATGTGTTGTTCGAATGCTTGAATTGGCATTCTGTTATTGGCCAAGTGATATCAAACAGTTAAAATATCATTTGTTGAAATGGCATTTTCCCAAGTGAATTGCCTTTGGATTGTTGTCAAAAGTCAATTGGGCATGTACGTTCCGGTATATTTGTAGGCTTAACAGTTCTGTTTCACTGGCTTGTTTATTTCAAAGCAAGTATGTTGCTGCCTTGATCATTACAGTCCAATGGCTCTAACTCAATGATTTAGATCCCCAGATGGGTATTTGAAAATATCTGAGAACATTTTTGAATGTGACAACTAGGGGCATATACAGCTAATAGGGATGCAGCTAAACATCTCATAATGCACAGGCCAGTCTCTTTAAAGCAATTATTCATTCTCCAAATGTCAATAGTGCTGAGGTTGAAAAATTATCTGTAACTTTATATGCATCTGGAAATTAGGTGGTACAAGGCTTCCAAATTAGCTCTTATTTTTCTAAGGTATTTTGGATTCTGAAACTTGTATTTTTACAATGTTAACAATCACAGTCAGTTCCTCCAAACACCTGAGATTTTCTTTGCAAGTAGGTACATCTAGGTATTAACCTGAGAATTAATATTCTAGTAATGTACAGATACTGTATACATTTTTATATAATGGGCTTTTACAATTTCTTTTATAAATAAATGCTTCTTAGTTTTTCAGTTTACAGGTTTTAGACATCTTCATCACATAGATCCCTAAACAGTCTAGTGTTTCTGTTGCAGTTGAAAAATCACTTTATTTTTAAGGAGGGGAGTTTTAAAGAAGTTTTTTACTTTTTCTATGCCCTTGGAGAGTAATTTGTTTTAGAACTGAATCTATGGCGTTTGTGAGCATGCCCCCTGATATAGCTAATAGGTTCATGGAATTCCAGTTGATGGAGACCCAATTGTCTTTAGTCTGGCCACACTGATATGTCACCAAATCAGTGAAGTGGCTGAAGACCTGGATAGGAAGTTGTGGTGGTACTTATATTTATTTTGCAAGTGGACTTCAGATTACTGTAAACCATCTGTATCATTTCTCCCACTATCTGACTTTGGTGACAACCAATCCCAAAGAATGGTTTTGTTATTTTGTTTTGTTTGTTTTGTTTTGTTTTTTGCTTTTCCTAAGTCTTAGACTTCCCTTCTGCCATTTGGGAAACAAATAAATGTGTGAATGCACGTGTGTGTCTCTCTCTGTGTGTGTGTGTGTGTGTGTGTGTGTGTTATATATAATAAATATATTATACATAATATAATATAATTGCAAAATATACTGCACCTTGTTTCTTTAGAGGTTCCAGAGTGTGGACCTTTCTCTCCTCTCCTTGCCCTCTCCCTCAATGGAAGGAGTTAAATTTAGGCTGCAAAGCTCTCTAGAGGCAGATCAAGGAAGTGTTTTCTGACAGCCTGGCTCTGGCTCTGGCAGCTGAGAAAGCATGGGAGCGTGAGAGTGGGAGCCCTGCTTCTTTTGCTTGTGGTAATGATTGTGTCTTCACTTACATAAAGGGCTCTTGCTACCATTCTATGTGAGTCCTGGCTATAGAATTTTTGCTCAGGTGGTAATTATGTTTAATAAATGCCACCTTTGAAGAGAAAAGAAGACCCGATCTCTCAGTCTTTATTTTCCTTCTACTTCTCCAGTCTCTTTCTGGATCCTAACAGAATGAGAAAAAAAACCTCATAGAATAACTATCATCTTTATCATCAAGGTGCTAGATCTCACAACAACAGGAAGGGCTGTCATCTCCATTCTCAAGATGAGAGGCAGTAGGAAGTAGAAAGAATAACTTATCAGCATTGTATAATAGAGACTGAATCTGACCCTTATCTGTCTCTATCCAATGCCCCTCCACCACAAGGACATCCTGCTTCTCATGGGTCCCATGAATGAAGGAATCTAGAGATCATTACATCTTCCTTGATTTGCACAGGCCCCCACTCATGGAGAGGTGAGCAGACTCAGAATTGAATGACGCACTTTTGAGTTCATTCTAAAGAGGAAAGTAAAGAGGCAAATGCATAAACAACTGACAAAACTCCAGATGATACATTGAAATGAGGATTCTTAGACATCACTCTGAAAGTCCAGGGTTAGGAGTACAAAGAAATGTGGGCATTTATTGCCTCCTCAGGACTCCAAAAGAGATGAGTCTGTAATAGCATTGAGAGAAGGAAAAGTTGAGAATTTATTCTCTCTGCGATACAATTGATATTAGTTTTGATTGGAAAAATAATGTGCCCATGTGGTGTGTGTGTGTGTGTGTGTGTGTGTGTGTGTGTGTAGATGTGTGCATACATGTGCTTGTACATGGGTAGTGTGTGAAGTAATGGAAAAAAGAAGGAAAAACATGGAGAGGTGGGTTGGGAAGGGCAAATGATATGTTGCTAAGGGTCTGGAGAGCTAGCTTCCTTTCAGCCCAACACTGCCTATATGCAGCCTGGAAATGCAGAGCCCTCAAAGAGTCTCCAGGCACTGCCCTGCACCAGTCATTCCTGGCCTATCAGCCTCAGTTCAGCTCTAGCCCAGTCACTCAGTATTTCTTTAGATCACTGGGGACATGAACTAATGGAGCCATGCAAAGCCATTACCACTCTAGCAAGAAGAAAAAAATATTAAAAGCAAATGAAAACCCCAGCATACTTTCCTTTCTGAGATGAAACCAGGAGAGTTGTTCTCCACTGCCAAATCCCAATTTACTCAAGGTCTTGTTACAGCTACTATACAGCCACCGCCTGGATTTCCTTCTTTGATTCTTTATGGAAAAGCAGAGGGATCTTTTCCCAGGTGGGAGAGATCATACCCACATTTGTTACTTTTCCAACTAAGCTCCAGGAAGTCACAGGAAGCCTGGTGTTTCCCCATATTGGCATGTTCTTGGGTTTTAGGATGCTCCCTGACACACACTGGGTGTTGACTGGTGGATCAAGGTATGAATTAGCTTGTCACTGACTTCATCATATGTCAAACAAAATCCAAGGTTTGTAACATGGCAGACAAGGTCTTTTCTCCTCTTTGAGTTTATCTTCATTTCCCTCTCCCTTATTCCTCTGTTCTCTCTTTCAGCTCTGACTCTAGTAGTCCTGCACTGTGTACTTGTCTGCTATTGTTATATGGATATTCCTACTTTCTGTTGTGATCTAGAAGCCACAAGTCATCGTCTTCTAAATTAGGTGACAGCTAATTGTAATTGACATCTTTTTTTATTTGATTTTTACCGCGGCCCCTCCCCCCCCCCCAGATCAAACCCAGGGCCTCATCAATGCTAGATTAGTGTCCTACTACTGAGCCACAGGACTATTCTTTCTCTCTGCAAAACCTTTCTGGTCCTCTCTTCTACATTTGAACTAGATTCTCGCATTTTTATTCATAGCATTCTTTTCCTTTGGCTTTGAGCACATTTTGTATTTATTTCTATTTCATCTGATTAGGGCACTACTGGACAGTAGTAGCTTCCATAGGGACAGGAACTTATGCATTTAACTTTCCTCTGTACCTGCAGAGCCTAGGAGAAGGCTGAGTGCAGAAGGAGCTTGAATAAATGTGTGTTGACTGGACAGACATATTTTACCTGCAGGACATCTAGCTGAATAATTTAAGTCACTGATGGCAACGCTGAGGAATCTGCATTCATGAAAATGAAGCCAAACTCTGGCTAACCCAGATTTGCACAAAGGAAAAGGGCAGACCTGTCATTGTGTAAGGATGTCAGAATTGATGGAGTTGGTGCACACTCAACAACTGACCTGCCTTGCTGGTAATTAGTAGCCTGAGGCTAAGCTAGTAGCAAGTGTGGGTGGGAGGCAATACTTAACCACCCAATTAAAAGGCAGTTCAAACTTAAACCTCGAAGCTCTCTGTGACTGTGCCACAGACACCACACTGAAGGGGACAACTGGTTGTGCAGCTCCTACTCCAAGGACCCTTCTTGCATGTCAGCAAGATAATTAAAGACCCTGACTTGGCACATTTACAAGCCATATCCACTGGCTTTCTTGTCTGGAGCACATGAGAATACAAAGAATTAAGGTTTGAGCCACAGCCTAGACTGTTTCCAGGTCAGAAAGTGGTTAGACTTCGGTTTGAAAGGGAGAAGGGTATATTTGTTGATAACCAAAGGTAACCTGCATGGGTGTATTAGAGGACCTGCAACACAAGGTTACACTCATCCATTAAATGCCTTCGCAACATAGGAAAGACCCCTAATGTTCTTGTGAATTTTATCTTCATTGAGGAATTTAGGACACTTTCAGTTGGACAACTGCCAAAGGTGTGGCTTTTGTTTTTGTTGCTGTCATTGTTTAGGGGTCTTTATTAGCTCACATATCTGAACAGAGCTGATGGCTCTCTGGCTGAATATAAACAAGTAAACGATACCTGAAGGCTGGATTATACTTTCCTATCACCTGAACATATTATGTCTATTCTCACATCAGGTTTCCCCTGGCAATAACACATTTGTGGAAGCTAGGTCTTGGCCATCAATCAGTCTGTCTTCCACAAATTCATGGGACCAACTGGTAACCATGGCTAGGTTACAAGATCAGGTGGAAAGCCTTCTTCCTGTACCTAGGACAGTTGCTTAGATTCGGTGCATGGATTTTTATCAGATAGTACACTTCAGGATGAATATCTAGCACAACTGAAACTCCCTATCTCAGAACCAGTTGGGGGAGAGGCCAGCATCAAACAGAGAAATTCCAGACAAGGACCATTGCATGTTTTAGTGGCCTCTTTTAGCTTTTTGTATTTTATATGTATATACGACAAACACATGTATATTCCTAAATGCTTAAGTATAACATGATCAGTTCATATTTTGTTATTTGCATATTTTTAGGGCTGAAACCAATTAGTATGACCTTCCCTGGTGAAGACTATTTCTCCAGCTTTACTCCATGATGTCCAGGTAATATATGCTACATGAAACCCATTGCAATATGTTTGCAGTACATCAGAGCACTCGGTGTGGAGGTGGGTAGAACTAGATTCAAATCATGGCTCTCCAAGTTAGCTGCCACCAGACCCCAGACAAATCAGTTCTCTCAACTGTTTCCCTACAGAAAAGAGAACAGTCCCAGTATTGTACCATGCTGTGCTGGAGAAGTGATGCCATTTGGAGAAGTACATTATGTAGGTAGCAAACTTATAAAGTTTGAGATCTTCCCTTTTCTCTGACAGGATCCCACATAATATCTTGTTGTTACACACATAAGCCACAGTGCCCTTCCTGGTGTTTTAAAAATTTTGTGTACATGAACAAATCTTTGCCTTCTCTCCTAGCCAAGAAAACCTATATCAAYATAGAATTGTAGCAAGCACCTTGAATACATTGTCCTTAAGAAATATCTGCCCTTTATATCAGTTACAGTTTTCTGATGGACTTTCCCCAATGCTTTTCTGTGAGTGTATCTGGATGACAGTTTTTACTTAATAGTTGTCTGATAATCTGTCAAYCCCCACAATGCTATGAAATCTATGAAGGATCKGGATAATATTTWTCCRGCTATTGTTATGTTCAGTGTCTTTCCCTAATGAGTGAATTCATGATTAATTCCAAGCTTGAAAATTTCCTATGGTCATGAACCACATAGATTGTATCCAGGTATTWATCAAGCACCCTAACACAAAGGGATAGCTTTTCTCTTGTCTTGGAATAGGTAACTGTGATATATTCTATTTGTTTTAGGTGTTGTATTAATGATCTAGTTTATTCTAGAGATGTTTTGCAAWTTCATACACATGAAAGGTGCATTGACCGCCTCTCTTTTCATGCATGTTCTGTACATGATAGCCAGACAACAGAGGAGAGGTACAGGGTTTGTAACTTCTAGCCATGCCTATGTCCTTTTCTGTGTTACCTCAGATATTATATTGCTCAACAATATGAAGTAAAAGGACCCCACACTTATATCTATTTGCAGCACTTAAGCTCCTTAATATGCAATGTATCTCTTTTCAAGGTTTCTTAGAATATATAAATGATGTATTTTTTTTCATGAACTTAATGTCTGATTAGATTAGTGGTGCATCATCTAGCAAGAAGCAGTGTAGTTAATAGCATTACGTCATTGTCTAAACGAGGTCATGTGGTAATTGTGGTAGGAGCTAAATACACTTACAAGCCACTCAGTCTGACACTGGATTCCTTTCCTAGAGGTCTAAATGTATTGTGTACTTCGGGGATGCTTGGCTTGCAGRCYGTGTGCACTGAATCTCATTTCCTTTTTCCTTCCACAAAGGGAGATGAGCCTGGAGTCTCCTGACTCATGCAAAGTTCTTGGATTGTGCTTTATATAACAGAATACATGGTTTCTATAGTAAGAAGATTCCCTGCAGGGAAACATTATGTGTTTGTTGATACTCAACAAGATAGCAGATCCCAATGTTTCTGTCTCTCTTTTTCATTTCTTACATTCCTGTCTCTGATCTASGGCCAGTGTAGACAGCAAACAGAGGGAAGGCAAGCGGCGAGCCAATACTGACCACTCAGATTCTATTGACTAGARTCAGGAATCTTGAAAAAAAAAAACACAAAACCTCTTAGCGAGTGCACCTCAACTCTTAGTTATTTGGCTTTTCAATCAAGTCTATGAGTCATCTCAGGTTTTCAAAGCAAATTTTACTTTCTCCCTACAATCAGCAACCATTCTTACTGAGTACACTCAAAGACCTCCAACTTAGGCAGGCGATGCTCAAACTTAAACTGCTAGTCCATCCTTCCTTCCCCATAAGCATCTGATCATTTTTATTAATATATTGTAATTGGTACATAGGAATTATACATGTTTATGGTATATTATTGCACCGTATTTGCTTCAATACAAGTGATCAGTGAATGATGGTCAGTTGAATGACTGACAGACCTATTCTCTGACATTTACTATTTCTTTGTGAGGGAGCACTGAAWAATCCTAAAAGTCATTTTGAAATATTCAGTTTTGKTTTTAYRTCATTGTTTACCCTACTGTGTTCTAGAATGGGATGTCATTCCCTATCCAGTTGGGCACATGTCCCTTTATCTATCCTCTCCCTTACTGCCCCTGCTCTACACTCATCCAAGGCTCTGGGACCCGCTTTTGTATTAGTGTCTCTTCAGGGTTGCTTTTGGCATCCATGTCTATGTGAGAACATGTGGTACTTGCCTTTCCTTACTGATTCATTTTACTTAAAACAGTGTCCTCCACTTCCATCCAGGTTGCTGCAGATGATGAAACTTCACTCTGTGACAAAGACATAATTGTGTGCAAGGCCATTAAAATCCATTCTTCCATCAATGGGCCCTACACTAGGTGCATTTTGCATTTCAGCTATTGTGAGCATCTCTATAGTAAGCATGTGGCTGCAGATGTCTGTTTGACATTTGACAGGGGCCTGTCATATGTACATATCCAGGAGTTGGCACTGTGGAATCACCTAGTAGTTCATTCTAGCTCTTGGAGAAATGTTTGACTGGTTTTTCACAGTTGTTGAGTTACCTTGAATTCCAATTTCTGTTCCAAAAAAAAAAATACCAGTGGCATATGAAATTCCCCTTCTCTAGAAATACCTATGTTGAACCCTATGAATTATCTAAAAATGAATATTCTGGTTAGGAGAAGCTGTTTCTGGTTAGGGTAGTTATCCAGAAGCTTCTTCTTGGGTTGAGATATTGAGCCTACTTTATCTAGACTAATTCTTGGAGGTCAAGGACTTACATTCACTACTGATTAGTGTATCTTGTTTCCTGATCTCCTTGTTCTGAGACTATCCATGGTAACAATGTTACTTAGACTGTGTCTATTGACTTTGTTTTACAAGTAAAAATAAAATAAAACAAAACAAAGAAGTCGTTCTTTTTGTCTTTCCTGAGATCATGAGAAGTCTTATTAGCTGCCAGACAGGATAGTCCATGAGACATCTTGAAATTCTTCCAGCCATGGGTATTGGGCTTTGGATAGCAAAACTTAGGTAAGAACATCACTCATGTGTAGACACAGTGCTTAAGTAACCAGATGAGAAAATMATGGGTTTCCTAAACATGTACTATGAGTTGGCTGGTGCTACAGATGGAAATTTAGCCAAGTGACTTCTTGGCTGTAGTTCTCTACCAACCCTTGCCCCCACTTCCATTTCATCCCTAAGCATATCTCAAGATCTTTRTGCCTCACTTTGAGCTAGACTTTGAGTTTAGCAACTTTTAAAGGAATTAATGGCAAGATCACAAGATTAAGACGATTTATGGCTGTACTGATGCTAGTCTGTCTTATTTTTGTAGTGCCAAATTGATCTTTTCTATTGATCAATTTATTATAGATGCAATTAACA
>BDUI01009807.1:42898-54792 GCA_002335545.1 Apodemus speciosus | reverse complement strand
TCTCCATTTCTCTCTCGTTGCTCCTCCCCTAGACTCTCAGCTCCTTCCACTTCCTCCTGCCCAATCATTGGCTCAAGCCTTTATTTGAAAAGTTAAGGTGGGGAGAAGGTTCACAAGGCAACTCCTCATCTGCAGCCCCTCTGAGGAGTGGGATTAGCATCAAAATACAAGCCCAGGGCTATCCACAACAATTTATAACCTTCCTAGTCTAGATAATGCTGCCCTTAAAGACAAGGGTGTGAGGCTGTCAACAGGGGTGTGGACAACCTATTGGTTAACACATTCTCAAAGGAGAGTAACTCTCCCCACCTCAGCAGTTGTCAGTGGCCAGTAGCTCCTCTTCCAAGGGTGGGGTCTAGGGTCCCTTTCTCCACCCATGCTGGAGTTTTGACTGGCTTGATCTTGTGCAGGTAACCATAGTGGTTGTAAATTGTTGAGAACAACCATATCATCTCACTAAGTTAGCATTTCACCACTTTCCTCCCCATCCAGCTGCTTGTATCTTCTTTCCACTTGAGCATTTGGGGGATGGGTTGGGTTACTACTGATGACATGCCCTCACAGTTTCTCAAGGTTGGCACTTTAACATGTTATAAGTCCCTCTATTACCATAAGCCACTGCAAAAGAAGCTCCTTTTACCAAAGCTGAAAGCAGCACAGATCTATGAGTGCACACAAATATTTAGAAGGCAGTGTAAAAACATGGCTGGTTAGTAGAACAAAATAAGTAATTTTTATGCCCCAAACTATACATGGAAGTATCAATAGTTTTGGAATGAATAGGTTTCAAAACTTCTCTCTGTTTTTTTTTTTGTTTGTTTGTTAACAATGTTCAAATAAATAAACTAAAGCATCTCTGGTAACAAGATACATGAATTAGGAGGYTTTATGGATCATGCTAGAGGGTATTTATAATATACTCATATCAATTTGGCTTTTTTATTTCAAATGTAATGTCTTGAATACTTGTTTAAGTCATCGGTCTGATTTATAGATGGGCATTTGAAACCTCTTTTTGTGAGTAAGCTTGCTAGAACAATAAGTCAGTTCATTAGGAGCTTGGTCCTAAAAGTTCTGGTCCTGGTGTATAAGTACCTGCCCAGGCAAATCTTCCTCTCTGGCATTGATTCCATTTGTCTTTTCAAAACTGGAGACTCAATCTCTGAAAATGTCTTTTAACTTGAGAAGTTTTTGATTCTACAAATTGCTTTTGAAGTCATCTTACAGGCACAAAGAAATATGATCACAGCTTTTGACCAGTGGTATGGTTAATTTGGAGTGATGGTTCACAGGCTTTAATGTGCTTAGACTCTTGAGGGTTTTGTGCAAAAAGAAATGCCAGGACGTGCTTTTTCCCCTGGAGACTTTATTTGGAAGCACTTTGGCTAAAATGTTTATTTATAAAGACCTTTTCAGAATCTGGGGTATGTGTGTGTGTGTGTGTGTGTGTGTGTGTGTATGTGTGTGTGTGTGTGTGTGTGTATGTGTGTGTGTGTGTGTGTGTAATGCTCAAGCATGTGAATGTAATGTGTTTTTCAAATGAAAGATGACATGGTAAACACATGAGAACCTTTATAAAGGTAAGAATAATTGGAAACAACTACTCTTCTCATATTATCTATTTATCTATTCATCTTTTCTCATGTAAACACAACCATCTCATCCATAGGAAAAGATATGCAATGCATTCATCAGATATGACTTAGTAAGTGTGGAACCAGAGGAGGTGGAACAATTATTTGCCCAAAAAAAGAGGAGTACAATGATGGGTAAGAAACCTGGCCTTTGAGCAGGACAGGATTAGAATTTAGAAGCCTTCACTTTTGTTCCAGTAAGCCATTTCCTTTTTGTGGTCTTGAGTAGGTCACATAATCTAAGCACTCTGTTTGCTGACTGGGGTAGGCTCTGTGATTCACCTAGGAAACTGTCAGGAGCTATTGCTTGGTTTGCCTTTATAGTCTCTAAAAGTGCTCTAAAAGGTGGCCCCTAGTGTGGCTTTCTCTTTTGGATTGTTCAAAGTTGAAAAGCTTCTCTGACCAAAGGCTGAGTCCTCCTGGGTATCCTGAAAACATGGCCTGTCAGTAAGCTGTGTCAAGGCCCCACCTCTTTCCAATAGCATCTGACGGTTTTGAAGTACCTACTTGGTCCAGAGCTTGGCATGAGACCACTAGGGGCTTTTGCTGGAATTTGTCACAACTCAAGTCCTTCCGCGTGATTTTGCTTTGGACACCTCTATTTTATAGACATGAATGACAAAGGCATTTTTAATAGAGACCTTGCATGCAAACGTATCTAAAGAAATGTAATCAGGGGCAATAATGCTGTTCCAATGACTGTAATTTGACATGTTTGGGATGAGAAGGGTTTCATTTTTCAGATTTGTTTTTAAAATGAAATGTTTGCACATATATAATAATACATTATGACCAAGATAATTCCAAATATGGAATTCATGTGTCAATTTTTACACATAACCTAACAGTAATCTCATATGATAATTTTTAGTGCAACTCCATTTGACTGGCCTGTCACTGGAACTGACACCGAGAGTAGAATTTTTCCATCCCCAGAATGATAGCAAGGTTTTAAAAGCCACATTTTGGACTTTCAAATTAGCACCTGCCATTTGTTTTGCATTTGCTACAGTTCAGGTAAAATGGTAATCCTTGAACAAACGTGAAGCTATCTTGTTGGGTAGGCGACCTCATCATTTGAGAATAGCGTTCTGTACTGAGGAGAAAACAGTCTGAACCTGCCTGGTACAACAGTACTAACACTATTTATAAATGTGGCCTGAGCTTGCATTAAGGCTCTCCAGATGAGAGTCTTCTAACCTGCTCTCAGTGGGAGAGTGCTGGCTTTCCTCTGTCCTTTGCCATATGCCCCCTTCAGCCAGCTCAAAGGGAACCCTGAAGGCCTCTGCTCTCCTGGCCTATGGCTCTTCACAGATGCTCTGCATAGTGTGATGTCATTGTCTGCCCTTTTACAAATATACTTTGCATGGAATTTTGGCAGTCCCTTTTCAGAATACATAGGAATCAAGCCAGCTTCATTCTGTGCATCTCTGTATCCTTAGTCTTTAGTGCTCTACATCACAACTTGCCCATTGTATGCCTTCCATGTGTGAGGGTATAGGCCTAGCATTAAGGGATGGTTGCAGAAATGTTCATGGTACATACAATCCTTGCTTGAAAGAGAGACTTCCTGGACCTGTGTCCCAGAGAATTCTCATTTTCTTTCTGTTATTATGTTAGAATACAGAGCAAAACCAACTTGAGAGGAAAATGGTTTATTTCACTATATGTTATAGTACCTCATCAAGGGAAGCCAGGGCAGGAGTTCAAGGCGGGCATCTGGGAGCAGGAACTGACAAAGAGCTCACAGAGGGATGCTGTTTACTGGTTTGCTTTGCTACGTTTCTTATGTAGCTCAGTTACATAGAGCATCACCCACAATGGGCTGGGCATTAAGCATCATCAGCAATTAGGACAATGTTCACAGACATGTCTATAGGCCAATCCAGTGGAAGCAGTTCCTCAGTTGAGGTTCTCTTTTGTTTGCTGTGTCAAGATGATAACTGTGTCTATCTATCACGTATAGCTTGGCCACATGAATTCCAGATTCTTCTTTGAGGGCTCATGGTTTAGATTCTAGTTCTTTTCTTGAATAGCTCAGTCTTCACATCTCGGTTCCATCAATGTTTGCAGGGGTGGTGAGAGGTTTTGTCATTCAGGTGGCCTAAACCTGAACACCATTATATTTTGAGGGACTTACCTAATCCTACAGTAGAAACAAACTTCACAGAGAAACACAACTTTTATTATATTACTTTATTATATATGTGCTTCTGCATGTAACATATGAGTATATATAAATGTGGGAGACCATGTGTATGAAAGCCGGGGGTCAGGGTGTTCCCCTCTATTTCTTCTAATCTTGTTTTGAGAGTCTCTCACTAAGTATGGCATTCACTTGGACTGGATAGGTAGCCATCTTTCAGTATCTGCCAATCTCTACCATCCCCTGTATGAATATTACAAATACATGTGGCCACACCTGGATATTTTATATGGGCTCTGGGGATCTAAATTTAACTCCTTAGGCTTACATGGTAGGCATTTTACCAACTGAGCCATCTCCCCAGCCCAAGAATGATTCTAAACTGAGAATATCCTTTTGGATTTAGATAAACTCTGCATTGGGTTTCTACCATTTCTTACCAACTTCCCTCATATCCATCCTATGAAATTTTGACTCGTATTTAAAATGATTTTTAAAAATTCTTTTCAAACAACTGGAGCTGGCTTTTGGCCAGTAACTGTGTTTATTTTCTTTAGAGAATCAATTGCAGTCTTGACAAAGGAATCTTCCCTTTCAGTCAATAATTTGTCATTGCATACAGATGGAGTGTTTATCAGGGACACTTCAGGGACCAGAGGCAGTTTCTTTCATGGGGTTATCTGTAGCCAATCCAAACAGCAGGTGCTGGAACATTGTCTCCCTAAGACTTGTTTATTGGCACATGGATGCCCAGAGAGGACTGGGAATTTCTTTTTTCCTGCAGGCCAAAGATAAAGGTTTGGAATGTGGGCAGTGTCTGCTGACTCAGTCCTAGCTACCTTGTCAGTACCATCCAGTGTTTCCAGCAGAGAGAAGTCTAGGAGAAATTACTATTCTTCCAGAGCCTGGGGAAATTTAAAAAAAAAAAGAATTTTACAACTGTATAGGAGATGCACAAAGCTGTGAGGATTTAAAAATAAAATGGCCACTCTGAATCCATTGGC
Organism: Apodemus speciosus; assembly: GCA_002335545.1. Lineage (NCBI taxonomy): Eukaryota > Metazoa > Chordata > Mammalia > Rodentia > Muridae > Apodemus > Apodemus speciosus. The sequence goes on along the minus strand of BDUI01009807.1, from coordinate 50,008 downwards.
TTTTCAATTGAGCCTCTCCTTACTGGTTTCTAGTAGGCTCTAAATACTGTTCTAAGCATCAATAGGGAGACTCAGAAGCTGCCCCTTTGAATTATTATAGCATGTGAAAAATTTAAAATACAGTAATACATTACACATTTTACAACAATATGTCCTTGGGATGTGCATTTGGTAAAGCAGATGAGACAATGAACAATCATGATGATGGGTGAGGACTAGGGTCTGGGACCCTTAAGACTGAGCTATAATTAAAGGCTGTTTGGAAGAAATGGTGCTTTCCATGAAGAAAGGAGAAGAGTAAGTTTTTTTTGAGAAGAGTAAGCTTTATGGAGACTGTGGCATGGGATGAGCAAAAGCAGTGTGATCTATGTATAAAACCATGGCACAAGAGTCTCCAGAAGAGGCCCATATGACATTATCTGGGAAAAGAGCAGATTATGGAGGTGGAGAATGGTGTAGGGACCTTGTTATTTTATAGCAGATAGTAGGTCATTATTTTCGTTTATTCTTGTTAGTAGAAGAGAGAGGCAGCCTGCAGTAGGGTTGTGGTGATGTCTCACACTCTCTCAGGGGCAGGCTTTTGCAAATCGCCTCTATATGATTGCAAGCTTCTAGGAAAATCTCATCTGTGATGCACCCTAATACTCAAGGGTGTGAACTAGGCAGGCCAGTCCTGAACGGCTGGCATCTTGACAGCCCTTAGCTTTCTTAGCTGTATAACTTACTAACAACTCTTTTCKCTGAATCTAGGTTTCTTCCTTGGTAAAATGGATCCAATGAGATTACTTGTGATAAGCTCACTCATTGATCTCCATGAGTTCTCCTACTATACAGAAGCAGGCACCAGAGGCAAATATAGATAGAAACCTTTGTGTGTATGCATCAAAAGAGACTATTAGCAAAGAACGCAGGTTAATTGTCTAGTACAGTCTACTGTCTCCTTCTTATACAGTTTCTTAATCGTTTCCTGAGTTCTTTTTAGAAAGCCTCATTCAGCCAGGTGCTAGTGGCACATGCCTTGAATCTCAGCACTTGGGAGGCAGAGGCAGGAAGATTTCTGAGTTTAAAAAAAAAAAAAAGAAAGCCTTGGGAAGTGACCAAGGTCTCTACTGCTAGGGACTTCTTTTCAGATGACTTCATTTACATGTTTCTTTTTATTGTAACAAGGCAGAAGAGGGGAGTGGGGGTTCATTATGAAAGAACTGAGGGTAGAGCTCCTGTAATGTCTATATCATCCATTGAATCTACAGGAATCAAGTCAGAATGTTTCTAGATTCTTTGAGGCTTAAAATAGGCTACCTGCTGCTAGATATTCTCATCATGGTCTTGAACAACTGGATTCTAGTTATGTTCTCAGCTCATCTTATCTGTAGAACACAGGTGTGTGACCCTCTGCAGTCTTTGTATGCTCAACCTCAGCAAGACAATGGAATACTACTCAGCAATTAAAAAGAATGAATTCATGAAATTCTTAGGCAAATGGTTGGCACTGGGAAATATCATTCTAAGTGAGGTAACCCAATCACAAAAGAACACCATGGAGTGTAGTCACTGATAAGTGGATATTAGCCCAGGAGCTCTGAATACCCAAGACACAATTCACATATCAAATGATTCCCAAGAAGAAGGAAGGAGAGGGCCCTGGTCCTGGAAAGGCTTGATGCAGCAATGTAGGGAATTACCAGGACAGAGAAGTGGGAGGGGGCTGATTGGGGAACCAGTTGAGGGAAGAGGGCTTCTGGGACTTATGGGGAGGGGAGAACTGGGAAAAGAGAAATCATTTGGAATGTAAACAAAGAATGTAGAAAATAAATTTAAAAAAGACATGACACAGTGCCCTTATTAATTGAACATATTAAATCTATATTTGCTAAACTAATAGGGTTTCTGTTTTATTTTTTTATTACCATTGTCCTCCTTCCTGTCCTCTTCTCTTCCTCTTCCCACTCCTCTTCTTCATTGCTGCTCATGAGTATGAATACTGCATGTATGCTTGTGCAGGCATACAGTGCCTGTGTGTACACGGAAGCCAGCAGACGTCTGGCCTTCTGTATTACCATTATTTGTCTTATTTGTTTCATACTCACTGAACCTGAAGCTAGGTTTGCAGCTAGTAAATCCCAGAAATCCCATGTCTTTTTACATTTTCTATCCCCAGTGCTGGGTTATATGTATGCTCATAGTCATGCCAGGCTTTTTATGTGTTTGCACAATAAATGCTTTTAGGCACTGAGCCATCTCTTCAGCCCCTCCCCTGTCATTTTTAAAGAGGACTTAGAAGTATTTTTTTTCTTGAGGACAAATGTTACATTCCTGTGACCCACAGGCTTATTGTGATCCAAAATTTCTTACTTCTCAAGTCTCCTGTAAGYCCAGCTTCACAGGCCTTTCCACAAGGATGCACGGTTCATTCCTAGTGTACTTTGCTATCTTGTCCTGTTGGCCTTTGGCATGTGCTTCTTCCCATACCCACTGCTGATAAAATTCTTCCCTGTCAGTATTTACTGTTTATCTACTTCCCCTTTTTCTGTTGTGGGCCCAGGTCCTCTTGGAGGTCTTGCCTCCCTTTACATATCTGAGCTCTGTCTACATCTCTATGATTTCAACACTCCTTGGGTTTCAGTCTTACTCCAGATCTACACACCTCTTCAATCTAGGTCAGCTCCATGGGAATTAATGACTGTTAAAGTCACTGGTGCATTTCAACGTGTCACTTATACCCAGTGAACTGTAGATATTTGTGAAATGAATAAGTAAATTAGTGAGATCATTCAGTTCTACACTGACACATGCAGACACGATTAAGAGCGGAGAGGTAGCATCTTAATACTGTTTTAGTTTCTCTTCTATTGACCTGATCAAACCCTCTGACAAAAAGCAATGTAAGGGGTTTGATTCAACTCATAATTTTGGGTCACAGCCCATTACAATAGCAAAGTGAAGGCAGTACAAACTTCGATGGATATTCTTGCCACTTGCCACTACCTTATACTCAGTTCCATTTCTTCACTCTTTTGTAGGTTAGTACACCCTGCCTAGGAAATGATGCCACCCAGAGTGGGCTTGGTCTCCCCACATCAATTAGGACAATTCCATACAAACATGCCTACAGGCTAGCTTTATGGGGATAGCCCTATATTGAGACACTCTTCCCAGGTGATTGTAGGTTGTGTCAAGTTGACAATTTAAGCTGACCATCACAAGAGCTAAACAGGATTGCTTTTGTCTTCCTTACCATGAAAAATTGTGGAACCACTGCCAGGAACTCTCTGAACTTATAAGAAATGTATTCACATCATTTTGAAATTGGGATTATCTGTAAGGGGGTTGAACTTTGGTCCACAGGACTCAAACGTTAAAAAGTCTACATACTTTGAGGCTTAACAGAAGATGCATATTAGGTTCTTTGATGTTAGATGAGGCAAGATTGAATTTTTGTGATTCCTTCTGGAAGACAGCCCCAGGCAAGCTACTCAGGGTTGGGTTTGTTTGGCCCAGGAATATGTAGCTACTGTAATAATCCCTTATGATTCCAGAAAAGCTTAAGGTTATGCATAGGCATTTGCTTCACTAATCCAAGGTTTACTATTGATCGAGTTTGGGTAATGATGAGGACTTTACAGCTGTTTTTGAGGGGAAAAGTATTTTTTATGTCCTGGAAGGCATGGCTGTCTCTACCCCCTTGAATTATCACAGGCAGTTAGTACCAACACAATCCTCTTCCATGCTGTGCATCTGACTGAAAGGAGACAAGCCACATCTAACTCCAGAAATCCCAAGAAGATTCTGAAGTGAATAAGAGACAACAATGACTCTTTGAAATCTTCACAATAGATTCAATTTCTCAGAGAGAACAATTATTTACTTTTAGAATAATAGAGAGGCAAAAATTCGTTTCACTGGTGGATTTCACAGAAAACTGCTAGGTCCCAGGATAGACTTGGGGACTCAGAATTCAATCTATTGTATTTGTAAAGACAACTGATTTGAGTCAATGTAAAAGAAGTTATATTACTGCAATGATCAAGAAAGAGTCCAGGCAATTTGTGACCTTAGTGGTGCAGGGTCATTTCAAAGAAACCAGCAATGGCTTCACCTATTTTATCGTTGGGGTGGAGATTATGCAATCCTTGGCAGTGAGCTGAACTGAGAGAGGCATTTTGAGAATTTTAAAAGTCACAGCTTTCAATTATTTTCACCATTCTCTTTCAAGATCACCTCTTCCATCTCTATATTAGATTATCATATGGATATTATAAATAAAAATGGGGAGTGTTAATGATGCTGTATTTACTAGAAATCTTATCTTTGCTTTTCTTTAGACATCACCCATAGGCCCACATCCTCAGAGCTTTCTTAAAGAAGAAAGCTAAGGAGAAGCAGCCACATACTGTAGCTTACATCAGGAAACATCTTAGCGTGGGAAAAAGAAAGCCATTTACAGGATGCCGATTCTCTTATAAGTCTATGCAAGAACTCCAGAGTAGAGTCATGTGTGCTACAGAGAAGTATTTTATTAGATTGGAGGTAATAAGAAAGCTATGCTTGGTGCCAGTTTGCTTAGTTGGAAGAAAACAGTCTAGCACACAATATTGTGGACAATTAAAAATATTTCTTGATCTGAATTTTTGTCATACCATTGTTTTCATTTATGACTAATACTAGGCCAAAATTGTTTGAAGATTTGGAAGCTGTAATAAAATATTTTTTCTTAACAGATTGACTGAAACTTACAACTTAAATAAGAAATGACCTATCTAATCCCATCAAATTGACCACTCATTTTTTATTGTATATTTCCCATGGTTTTATTGGTGTCAAATTGTGATATTTAATTTTTATTTAATTATTGTCAATTTCCTACATGTATGAATATATTGTGCATATATTTATCAATTACCCTCCTTTGTCTCCTCCCCTCCCCTCATAGCCTTCGTCATTCTTCTCAGCTAATTCCTGTCTTACTTTTGTGTCATATTTTGCGTGTGTGTGTGTATGTGTGTGTGTGTGTGTGTGTGTGTGTGTGCACATCTTTTTCAGGTAGTGTGAACTGCTGCGTGTTCATGAAAATATCAGTCATGACAAATCCAGAAGAAAGAGTTTCAAAGGACAGCCTGTCTTTCCTCCAGCTTTTACAATCTCTCCACCCTCTCTTCAGTTGCTTCCTCGGTCTTGGGAGGGGTAACCATAATGTTTAATTTCAGAGTTTCTGTCTCAGAATGATCTGGGACTCTAATTTCACCGCAGTGTAATTTGGCTGATTAAGGAAGAGAGAGAGCACCAAGCAGAGGTTCTTGTCACTCTGTAAATGACTTTCATCTTTCCAAGTCAAGATGTTTCTTGATCGAAGCCACAGTTTGTAGCTGATTCTCTTTTGCTTTATTCATCAGTTCTCTTTTGTCATCTGTGTTTGGGGACATTCTGAGATGTGTCACTGAACAGCAGGCAAGGCTCAAAGTTTTAGAAATCTGTAAAAATTCAGCTTGACTCAGACAAGCAGAATCCAAACTTTCCTCTAGTCCATAATATTGTCAATTGCAAGTAGAGGAGAAATATCTCCAAGAATCTGAGGCTGTGTGTGAAACTCATGATCATTTAACAGAAGTTGTGTTATAAATTGTTGTTAGGTTCCTGCACAGTTCCACAAAAGCTTACTTAATTCACACTTTCTATGTTTGTTGCAGTTTATAATTGTGCAATAAAAGTAAAATACTTAAATTGTTTAATTTCAAGAAAATAAAAAGTATTTATTAACCTAATGCTCATAAATAGTCTAGGGATAGGATTGACTTGAGTAATATTGTGGCCTAAGGGTTAATCTGCTGTGTCAAAACCCAGCTTTCTCTCTTTTCCTTAATTTGATTCTTTTGTCTGCTTTATACTTAATGTTCTTTCTATCCCAAAGGAGGCAAGGTGAGTATACCAGGTCAAGCCAGTGTCTTCCGGGTTCAAATGGAAGAATAATCCTTACCTTAAAGTTCACACATATATCTAATTAGGATGAGTTAGGCTCACATGCTCCTCCTTGAACCAATGCCCATGACTAGTAAAGCAGGGCCGATTGGCTGGATTATAGGTCCCATTTTTGGAATTTGGAGGAAAACCTACTGTCCAAGCTTCCTTTCTGTTRCTGTGATAAAGCACTCCATCCAAAAGCACCTTAGGGGGAGAGTTTATTTGGCTTATACATCGAGGGAAGTCAGGGCAGGAATGTGAAGGCTGACCAGTTTATTCCATGCAGAATTACCTCTAACCAGGGAACTCACAGCCAAGGACATACAGCAGAAACCTTTGGAGAGGAAAAAAACACCCTGCTTTTGGCCTGCTCTCAGTTCTAGGATTAATTAAGTTTCTTATACAGCTCAGGACTACGTATGGAGGGTTCTGCTCATAGTGGACTGGGCTCTCCTATATCAATATCAAGGCAATCTCCCACAGACGTGTCCATAAGACAATCCCTCAGGTGACATCTTGTTAAGTGACTCTAGGCTGTGTCAAGTTGACAGTTAAAGCTAATTAGGATAGCAACTCAAAGCAAACAAGTAGAAAATGTAAGAGTTTCTAAGTAAAATTAGAATGAAATCATCAAATAAAAAAGACTGAAGGACGGATTATGGGAAAACCTCAAACACAAAGCACACTTGACTTTGTTCCCAATGAACTGAGGTGAGATTCAACATCCCCAAAACTGTAGGTGTTTATATCTCAAAACATTTTCAGCTTATAAATATTTGGTTTACCTGGAAAATTGTTAGAAGTGCAGAATATCCATTTGCATTGCAAAGCTGCTTAATCAGAACCTATATTATATCAAATATGAAAGTAATTAATGTTCGTATTAAAGTTTTACAGGTTGAAATGTTTTATCATTTTAAAAAGGAGTTTAGCTCTCATTGCTCTTGCCTCTTGGCACTCTTACCTCTCTGCCCCTCTTAGGCTCTCCTCCCCTCCCCCCTCTCTCCACGTGGTCATGGCCAGCCTCTACTCCTCCACTTTTCTACTCTCTCTCTCTCCCTCTCTGCCTTTCTCTGCCTCCACTACACCATTAACTTCCATCCTCTGTCCTGAATAAACTCTATACCCCCCAAAAAGGAGTTTAATTATGATGGA
>BDUI01009807.1:27546-42839 GCA_002335545.1 Apodemus speciosus | reverse complement strand
ACACACACACACACACACACACACACACACACACACACACACACTTGCAGTTCATTTAACTCTTTAATCAGCACATTTAGAAAAACATCAATCACTTTTTTTTGGCCCTTTTATTTATTTTTTTACAATCTGTTTTATTTCATCTCACATTTAAGAATACTGTCTATATACATTTTGGGCTGTTTAAGTAAAAATTTTCCACAGTTTATTGAAATTGTTTCTCCCTTCCCCTAGTATCACTTCTACATTTTCTTTTACATATTTCTCATTTCTATCTTTCTTCCAACAGTGTGTAAGCCACTATAAGTCCAATCTAGTATGTTTGAACCTCAATAGCCCTATTTTTCTTTTCTCAAAGTTTAACTTAGTACTTGAAAAKGATGCAGATAACACTAGTTATGTTAGGAATATAGTTAATGTCTTTGCCTTCTACCTCTATATTCTGTTTCATTTCTGAGTCTTATTTCCATGACCACTTCCAATCCACCATTACAAAAGCCATTTTCTTGCTTCTTTTCCATTTTGATTCTGGGCATTATGGATTTTACTATTTTGATTAATTTTTTGTGTTCCTTTTAAAATTTATTTTCTTTATTTTAAGACATTAGATTTGGAAACACTGTGATCCTGTCAATGATTTATTCTTTAAAAAAATAAGCATTTATTAGTGTGTGTGTGTGTGTGTGTGTGTGTGTGTGTGTGTGTATGTATGTCTTTATGCCACATGTCTAGAGGTACTCAAGATCTGAAGACAGCACTGGATCCCCTGGACCTAGAGTTAGAGGTGGTTGTGTGCAGTCCTGTGTGGGTTATGGGAACCAAACTTTGTCTTTTGGAAGAGTAGCAATGTCTATTAATTGCTGAGCTGTCTTTCCATCCACAATGGCTTGTTCCTAAGCTTTGGTAACAGAACTAGAACAGCCTGTATCCTAGGGCTAATTCTATATTGTATCCTTAAGGTGGTATTGTCAATCTTGATTCTGTGACCCTTTAATACAGATCCTCATGTTGTGATGACTCCCAACCTTAAAATTATTTCATGACCATTTCATAACTGTAATTTTGCTACTGTCATCTGTTGAAATGCAAACACCTGATATGTAGGATATCTGATGTATGAACCCCAAAGGGGTCATGACTCATGGTTGAGAACCACTGCTTTAAGGTGCTACACTTCAAGAATCCCTGTTTCTTGAACCCTATGCCTCCTGTGTTATGAGGATGACTTTGCCCACCACTTTGACAATTTGAAATACATAACATCACCAGTGGGCCCCATGGCTTATAGTGGGACCCATGGCTTATTACATTTCCTTTATTAAGATGTTTTTGGTTTTCTAACACACACAGCACATTCATTATTGTTCAGTTGAATACTTAGCCTTTACAGATCTTTCCTGCTACCTCATCTCCCAACTCTTTTCTACAAATTCCTGCCACCATGGCTTTTCAGGTTTTCTTTTCTTTTTCTTTTCAACCCAGGGAAACCATTGAGTTACATGTGGGTTCACTCTTACTTCTCTATGGCCTTGAAATTCTTCCCAGGTAGTTACCAGAGCAATCATGGAACTTACGCCATTTATTTTCCTTCCTGTGGGTATATATGCCTGTCTTGTTTTGCCTCCTGTCCAAATATGAATACTGTTTAAGGCAGAAGTGAGAATCCAGACCCTGAATTCCATCATGGCCTGAAGTAGAAGGTCCTTTATACTTAAGTTTGAGAGATGCTACCTATAAGCATTTACTAATGTCTTGATGTATACCATGCTCTGTTTAAGCTACTCTAACATAGAGTTATTCACTAAGTTTTTAGGGAACCAAACATAAGTTTTTCTCAGGTTTGTTTGTGATTTTTTTCCTTACTGAAAGAAGCTTTTTGTGATGGCTACAACTCTGCTTGATGTATTGTTGGTAGGCCAGGATTTATGAGAATACCGATTGATAGTCTTATTACACTTCAGAGAGTACAGATAACTTAACATTAGGAATTATAGGGATTTTTTCCATTAAAAATGGGGAGGTAGAATAAAGCAATTAGACAAAGGAACAGAATATTAAAAAGATTACTAATAATCTACCAGTCAAGTGTGGGTCCAATAGAATCCATTCTGTTTTGCTATCAGGCCAGATAATAAGGCTGAAACTGGGAGTTTCAGTCCATTACAAATTTTAACATTAAATTGATTTAATGTGAGTTGACACCTTGTTTTTTCACATTCATGCCTTTGAAGGGTTTGACTTTGAGTTTCCTTAGCATTTCCCAGTCTATTCCATATGGATGCTTAAGGGGACACCATTCTTATTTCTTTCTTTCTAGACTCTCTATGAGCCAACATCCTTCCTTCCTTGTGATTCCCAAGTGATCCCCACGTGTAGACTCTTGCAAACCACAGGTCTTCATCCACAAAATCAGCCAGAGTCATTTTTTAAAAGCTTGCTTTTCTGATCTTATTACTTCCCTGATTGAATTCTTCTAATGGTTTCTTAAAGCACTTACAGTGGAAACCTTAGCTCCTTACCATGGCCTCTTCTGGCTTCCTTTCCATCCAGTCTTGAATTACCTGTCTCATCTGCCCCAGCATACCAGTGTGTCCTGTTTCTCTACCTTTTGGTCATTGTGACTGTCATTCTAGTTTCCCTCTTGCCTCTTGCTTGCTCTTCATCTGAATTTTGTTTGTCTTGCTTTCATGGCTGGCTCCTTTTTGTTGAAGTCTAAGCTGAAAAGTTAAAGAAGCTTCTCTTACTACGTTATCTGATGTCAAATAGCTAAAGCTATCAAATAACTTTGTAATAACAATTTCCGCAGAAAAGCTCTCTGATTTTGTCTGTCTTCCCCTTAGAACAGGAATTGTACAAGGACAAGTACCTTGTCTCTGTTTCATAGTGGTACCCCACAGACCTAGAATAGTCCCATCCTGAGGTCTTTCATGCTGTGTTGGATGTATACTGTGTTCTATCCAAATGATTCCCCAGTTGCTGTTGCCTGTTAGAGCAAAGAATCAACAGAGTATTTCTGTAACCATGGAAGCCACTGGTTCTCAAATAACTTATTTTTAGATTGCTTCGCTGAATAAATTTCTTTTACTTCCCGGGAGAAAAAAAAAGTAATATCATTTTTACAGTTTGAGGTCCCAGCTACTGAGACAAGAAAGGAATGCTGAAATAAGAAGAGATTATATTGCTTTATTTTAATGATGATCTAAACCCTTGTTCACATAAGACTTGATAAATTATATTAATAAGTATCCACTTTACCAAGTAAATAAGTAAGTAAGTAAATAAATAAATAAATAAAAGTATGAGTCATCAAATAACTCTGAATAGGTCTTTGAGTTTTAGACCTAAGTTCTACCATTTTATTAAAATTTGTCTTTCTTCCTCTACTAGTGAGATGCTAAACAGGAAGTCTCAAATAAATCTTACTATTTCACAAGTACAAGATGCTTAGGAAGAAGTAGTTACTCCTCTGATTTGCAGTAGATTGGGGCATAGTGGTAGTTACATAGTTTTTAAATTCAAACTTTAATCTACCTTAGGTTCAGCTTAGGAAAAAGGAAACAGAATAATACTGATTTGCATTTATAAAAGTTTCTCCAACTGAATGCTTCTGGTCCTGAAAAATATTTCAGGTACATTATTGAAGGCAGACTGTGGTACTAATATGGTTTATGCCTTAAGAACTTTTAAAAAGTGACAGACCCCAAAAGTCCATCTATTTTTTGGCTCAGTTTTTAAACAATGCCTGTGTGAGCCTTGGTTCATAATTAGCATCTTTAGTGGCATGCCCTCCTGAGTAGTAAGATTACTAGTAAGTACTACTCCATAAAAAACACCCCAAGAAGTCTGTTTGTGTATTGTTAAAGTAAGTATTTAAAATCAGTATTATTCTGGGTCAAAAATGTTACTATTAACAGCAGTCTGGTAAACATTTAGAAGTCAATGAGAAACAAAAGCTTGTACCCAAGTAGAATTTAATTAGTTTTTAGCTTATGTAAATTCTTCTACATTTATTTATCCATAGAATTTCATTCCTTTTGTCTAACTGAAAGCTGTCTGCAGGCTCTTTGAATTGGATTAGATGTGTGAAGTACTGTCTTTTGCCAAAACCCTTAAATTTCCTGTTTTTTCCCCAATGTAGTGGGTTTGTGCTTGTTTGGAGATCAGTTCAAAAACTGTCTGTACTGCCTCTGATGTTAAGATTTTATGTATAGCATAAGGAAGCTAGCTCTGACTACATTTTCCTAAGAATAACGACCTATTTTTATAGCTTGTCATAGGATCTCCAGGAGTCCAAAAAAAGAAAGCAAACAAACAAATAAAAACAACTGTGGTTTTGATGAGCCAGTATTTTGAAACTACAAACACTTGTCTCAGTACTATTTTGAAAAATCTGTACCGATAGAACTTTCTAGAAACACCAATTATGATTCTCTCATGACCAAAGGACAAATGATACTTTGCTCCTGGAAATCTCTCCATATTGTTAATGGTATCATTGTTATTTATAGAATTTATAAAATGACTCAAGGGTGCATTTGTGGGCTATAGAAGATACATTAAAAAAGCGGAAGACTCAATTCTTTGCTAATTAGGTCAGCCAAGTGTAGAAAGTGATTACATAGATATTATTTTACTTTTACCTGAATAGTTTCTATAAAGGACCTAGAAAAACCTAGAATGCTGGCTAGGCAAGAAAATTTAGTGTAGGCTCCCATTTCACAAAGCAAGAAGCAATTTCAACATACCAATGTCTCCCATTTGTCTGTATTTCAAGTAAACAACCCTCACCTTCTATACTGAATGTGGAACTCTGCCATTGTTAGTGGCTTTTCTTTAAACCTACAATGAAATCCAAGCTTGTTATTATCATGGCCAAAGGTTCTAGGTAAACTGACATCTGCTAATGGCGCCATCCCATTCCTTCTTTACTGTCCTCCATGATACCTGGTGTACCAGTCTTTTTTCCTGCTGTGGATTGGAAATGTGATGTCCTACAGGCTCAAAATTTGAAGACTGGGTGCCCAAGTTGTGCTGATATCAAGAGATGATTGGATTGGAAGTTGACTGGAACTATGAACCGAGGTAAATATTTCCTCCTTTATGTTTTCCTTTTATTTTACCCAAGCAGAAGAAAACTGCTGATAATATTTCCTTCCAAAAAAATAAAAAGTTTGTTGTTAGCTCAAAGACCTTTTACTTTATGATTACCATACCTGGAAGCATGTTACTTTATAGGAACAATTGTTTCTCATCTAGGAAGGGCAAGAATTCTAAGCCCCATGCTTTCTACCATTTAGTGTATGTGCTCTATATAATCTTCACTAGATTATAGGTGGAACACATGAGTATATTGTGTCCTCACTCTTGTGATATTCCTGAATCTTTGGCATTGAGTTTATTGAAAGGGTTCCTAGTGAGAAACAGAAGGATCAGAGTAACATTTTCCTGTGGGACTCCCAGAAAGCAGCTATATTATTGAATGAGAGGACCACATCAGCATCCGTGTGGCAAGGCCCGAAAGGGTGATATCAAAAGATGGGTGTGGTCCTCAGCCACCACTAGCAAGAAAAAAGGGATCACTGATACATACCTGCAAGGGAAAGAGTCCTGCCAATGGCCAGAGAGTTTAAGAGAAGACTCTAAGTCTTCAGTGCAATTAAAGCCCTCTTAGGGTTTAGCCTGCAAGACCCTCAGTAGAGGGCCTTAACTTCTATGTAACTCTCCCCTGATTCCAAGAGAGACCACAAAAATTAAATCTTGCTTCATCTAGCATTGGGAGACTCACAAACTATCGCCACATAAGCCCCTCAAGTATACAGATTGATTATTGCTTGATTCCCAAGGATCAGGTTTAATCCCCTATCAGATAATTCTGATTTTGTAAGTGATGTGCATACAAGTCTTATAAGCACACAGATATCCTGGCAATGACACCAAGATTCCTCTGTTAAAGAGGAATACATATTCTTCTGTCTGTAAATATATTCCTTCTCATATGCTGTCCGTGTGTTGGTACATGGTTGGATTATCTCACCAATGTGTTCTTACAAACGTATTGTACACTAGGCTTGAACAGCACATGGGTGTTACATGTCTAGAACAGTCACCCTCTAAATTCCCTTTGCACATGGCACATGCAGACATAGATGCAAAGGAAGGGAAATATTTGAACAGGTGACTCAGTGAGCAGCAACAAATGGAAGGAGCTTGAAGGCCAAGGAGTGGTGAAAGCAGCGAGAAATAGCTAGCCCTGCCTGAAACGCAGAGATTTCCATACCCTTGGAAACTCTGAGGGAATAAAATTGAATTTTACAGTGCTAAGTTTTGTTATGCAACAGAGGAAAACGATTGCCTCCTTTATCCTGTCTCAGCTCAAGTGTTACTTCCTCAGAGAGGCCATTCTGAACACTTTAAGGTTTTGCAGTCTCCTGTCCCTTTTACCCAGATTTATTCACTTGTGAGTGCTTCACAAAATCCAAAGCCACTTTCTTCACCACTGTCATGGCTATTGCGGTATTCCTTGGTACCTAGAATGTTGCTGCACACATAGTAGGCACTCAATGCCATTTTCTCAAATGAATTGCCAACTCCAAATTAATGAGTTTTTCTCAGCAGCCCATGACTAAACTGCTAAATTATTCCCTGGACCACCAGGTGGCAGATAATTTAGAGAGTGAAATAAATAGAATAGGAGAATGTTGGATTGGTGACAGAATGTCAATTCTCTAATGACAGCATTGCCATCCAGATTTTAATCTAAAACCATCTGCCTGTATTTTTTTTTAACCTGGTCAGTTGGATGGCACATCTGCTGCCATTGTTGCTTCTGCTAGCAAGTTATTTGATTAACTTTCTTGACACAGGAGCTCAGGACCTGAACACAGTGGTCCCCTCAGTAGTAGCAATGACTTGACCAGAGGAGTATTTTTATATTGTTTGTTGTTATAAAATTTGGTGCTGCATAGCCCAACTTCTGGGGTATGAGTCTGCTTGGGTTGTCCTCAAGTCTGTCTTTCAGTTGGTAAATTCTTCAAGTCTTTGGCATAGACATGCTTATGATTAAAGAGAATGAACCCTTATCATATTGAGTCTCTTGTGGCTTTGCTGATGTAAAATACACTCACTATTTTTACATGAACTGAGAGCTGAGTATCTGGCTGATGTTGAACTAGCTATATATTTAAGAATAAAAGTACGTATGTAGATTTTACTGCATATAAGAATCATAAAAATAGGTGTCATCAGATTTACTTTAGAGTGTGTGTAGTTTTGTGCTCCCGAATTGCACCAGACATATGAAGAAATGAATGAATGAGCCAAAACAAAATTGCTTATCACCTTAATTATCACAAGTAGTAAAAGATCCACTCCTTTAAGGTGCTTTCTGTAGGAAACTGCCTGCTTCCATTTAGAGAATCTAAGGCATCAAGACCCATTCCTCTCTTGCCTCCTATAGGGTAGATGTTACGATGTTTATCTACCATTTCCGTGTTACCCTCTATTGAACACTTATTTGGTATCTGGTGAGGCAGAAGACTCCAAAAATGCACAGTACCTGTGACCAAAAAGAGTTCATCATATTACCTTGCATGTCTAATCTCTAGCTACCTGTTGCTGGGATCTTCATCAAATGAAATGGCAGTAAAGAGGCAGCAATGGCTCCCTGCTGGTCACAGCTTGCCCAGGGAATCTGGAGGTGATGTTCACGATAATCTGTCTTTCCTGGATATTAGTGAGTACTATAGTGTAGGCTGCTGAAATTGGTGGCTTAGCACAAGAAAGCTACATGTATGGGTCATCTCATTTCTAAGCTGCCATTTGGGGGATTTGTCTAAAGTTGGGATTTAGGGATCCAGGTTTCTTCCATCTTATCCATCCTCATCTTTGCAGAAGGAGAGAAAGGATTGTCTTTGTCGCCTCAGACCAGGCTAGAAGTATCATAAACAATTTCTGCCCATATCCTCTGACCAGAGTTCAGTCACATGACCACAGCAATGCTGGAAGCCACCAAGATGGGGAAAACACGTGCCTGAATGGTCTGTGCTTACCAGCATGCAGAAAGCAGAAATGATCACTATTTAGTAACTAAAACATTTTAAGAGATTCATTGGTTTTTTTAGGTTGAAATTTTTGAACTAAAGGAATTGGGTATTTTGAACAGATGTTTTTCAAGGAAAGAGAATACTTATAATAAGCTGAAGTATTCTATGAAGTTGTCAGTTAATTTGATACAAATATTTTGAACTAACATAAAACATGGTGAATTTAGTAGTGGAAACACAGTAAAGACATGGTGTTGAAGGGAAAATAAACCAGCATTGACGACTAGCCAGTACAGATGCCAGGCTGATTCTCTGGTATTGAAAGAGTTCCCGAAGAGTCTCTATTCTATCTTTGCAATCTTTGCAAATGCACAAGAGCTAGTAACTAGAATAACTGAGGTTGGGTTTTCTGTTATTTACCAGCCTATTTATTTTTAGCAAGTACTTATACTCTTTAGTCCTCAGTAGATTTGTACAAAATGGGAACAAGATTTTCTCATTGTATATTTATCATGTATTTGCTTAGAAGAATGGACAACATGATATTGACTATATATTGTAAAGAGGAAGTTGCTATGTACATGGAAACTACCTTCTCCTCATGGTTACCATCAGGATCATGTGATTTGAACTGGAGGTGCATGTCTATGTGATCATCATTTAGTTTTGTACTACTTCCTTCTCTCACTTCCATGGTTGAAATTTCTTCTTCCATGGGTGTCATTCTTTTGACCATTCCTGCATCTCTTGCACAAATGGGGAGCACAGAAGTAAAGTTGAGAATTCTCACATCACTGAGAACAATACTGACAGCAACTGCTGTTCTGTCTTAGTTCTTCTTGTAACTGTTAGATGTCACATACCAAGGGCTTCCATAGGAATCAAAAAACTAAAACCAAAACCAAAACCAACCAACCAACCAACCAAGCAACCAACCAACCAAACAAACACAAACAACAAAACAAAACATATCAACAAACCATGATTCTGATTTTAAGGAGCACTAGCTCTGCACTGTTCTCTTTTATTAATAGACTTCACATTTTATAGCAGTTTTATCTTCACAGTGAAGTTGGACTACAAGTGCAGAGAGCTCTTAGATGTCCTGTTCTGCCAAATGTATTACTATTCTTTTCTTCTTCCTCCCCATCTTTGTATTGAATATCACCTTTCATTAGTGTGGTAGGTTTTATTTTACAATTGGTGAATCTCTACATTAATGCATCATAATCACTAAACCCCATGGTTTACACTAGGGTCTGTTGTTGGTATCAAACATTTGATGGAATTAGACAAACATTTAATGATATGAATTGCATTGCACATTTTCACTGCTCCTTGGATCTCATGTGTCCCATGGATGACCCTTCTTCTGTTCACATTGTTCTTAGTCCCTCTCCCAATTTCCTCAGACTTGCTCTGTCTTCCCCCTAATAACCCTGCCCTGCTGTTCCTGATTGTCACATGCATGGTCTTAAGCAGAGGCAACACTGACTAATATTTAAAATTTTAGATCCTTGTCTCAGAAAAGTAAAAGGATTGTAAGAGCCAGAGGTTGGGGGAATGCAGGAACAAAACAGCATCTTCTTAGAATAGAGAACTATTGTACTCATGAACTCATAACAGTCCTAGATGCCTGCATGAGACCTGCTACAAGATCAAACCAATCAATATTCTAGCATGGAGTAGGGTAGAACCTGAGGACCAAATGACAGTTCATAGCTTCTYAGGGATGTAGAATCAGTATCCTTTAAGTGTATGGCTCCTAGTAGAGCAACCAGTGGATGACACCATTCCTGTGACTATATGAACATCATAAATTTGATTAAAGCCGGGCGGTGGTGGCGCACGCCTTTAATCCCAGCACCTGGGAGGCAGAGGCAGGCGAATTTCTGAGTTCAAGGCCAGCCTGGTCTACAAAGTGAGTTCCAGGACAGCCAGGGCTTCACAGAGAAACCCTGTCTTGAAAAAAAAAAACAAAAAAAATTTGATTAAATGTGTTTCAAAAGAAAATATGATATAAAGTTAAAAGTTGATAAGGTATTATAGCATAAACCTAGGAGGAAGAGAGAATGAATATAGCCAAAATACATTGTATATAATTTTCAAAGACTTCATTAAATATTAATTTTCAAAAATTGTAGCACTGAACAAATTATTAGACTCAAATCCTGTCTTTATCATCTCCAAACACTAATTTGGGTTGCATATCTTCTCTGGGTCTTAGTTTTTCTTTGTATAAGTAGGATAGTTGCAAGGATGAGATGACATGAGATGAGATGATGCTTATTTAGCCCTTGCTGCTAAGAGCTAAGTTAACTGAATTATCCATTGTTAACCACTAAGACTGACCAGCCATCACTTAACATCTTTATGTATTCTCCTTGTTCAGGACTGTGGGACTTACTGAAAAGATGAGGGTGTAAATGAGTTCTGCCTTTAGTTTTTGAATGGAAGTGTCAACATTTCTGAACTTAGGCTCATGGCATCTTGAGTTAGACATAGAAATGATTCACAGCTTGACCAACATCCTCATTTGGATGCTATGGTTTATCATAACACACACGACTCATACCATGTTCTTCCCATAGAAACCTAGTGTTGAGTTATGATTTTAATCACCTTGGCCCTTGCTGATGTGCTGTGAGAAATAATGAGTGGGTGGTTGCTTTGGAGAACTGCTCTCTACTCAGCCAGAAGTGGATGTTTCCTTAGAATCCCAATTCCCTTGCCAATGTTACTCCCCTTCCCTTCTGCTGCTGCTCAGTAGTGGAACTTGATAGTAGTAGGAAGCAGGGTCACCATTTCCATTGCCTCCCTGCCCAGGCTCAGGCAGTTTACAGTTCCCAGGTAAGGAGGAAGAGATGTCTGGATAACTAATTAGCAGCATGGGTCATCCTAAGACTCGAAGAACACATTCAGAGTTCAGTGAATTAGAGCTCAGTGTCCAATAAATCGTGTCTGATCAAGGGTTTTTCTTCAGAGACTGGAGTCCTGCAGAGTGCAGTCTTGGAGTCCTGAGGTTACATAGAGAGAGAGCAGCCTGTATCCAGATGTCTGTCTTTGTTTTACTCCAAAGACATTTGTGCTTTTGGTTCCACAAAAACTTCCCGGAAGCTTTGATTTTTGTCTTCCCATTCCCTGTTGTGCTTAGAAACTCTTGTGCCAGTTTGTAAGCTTCACAGATTCATACTTCAGAGGCAGAAAATTCAGAGGGAAGGCCCCCATAACACTTTGCCCATGCTTATGAAGAATTTAACGTGAATCCCCCAGGGAATGTGGCAACTTTAGAAGGCGGTGGCAACTTTAGAAGGCAGCTGCAAACTCTTTGGCTTTTTTTCCCATTTAGAGGTGGAGCCTACAATTTTATACTTATATGTGGACAGTCAGTCATAGGACAAATTCCAATAACAAAAATATGATACAAGACGACCTCTGAAGCTAGGTGACAAAAGACAATGTGGAAGATGGGCAGGTGGCTCAGTTGGTAATGTGCCTGACATTCATGAAGACCTGAGTTTGGATTCCCTGTACCCATATGAAAGCCAGGCTTTCAAACAGAAAATTCGGCTACCCTTGCCTGCTGATGATTTCACCACCGAGACCCCCAGGCACTGCAGGACAGCCGTAAACTTTCTCTGTTGCTCTATGTCTAAGTTCCTAAATAAGGGATCCATGAGAATAAGAAAAGGACTATTACTTTATGTGAGTGAAGTCAGGAGTGTTTTGCTATACAGCAACAGGTAGCTGAAATGGGATTTCATGAGTCCATTTTCCAGACTTCACTGAGGTGGTGTTTAATTGGCCATTGGGTAAAGCAAGTCCTGATAGCAGAATGTTATTCATTTCAGGGATATTGATACTCTGTGCAGAAGAAGACATTAAGAATTATGAAGTTAGTAGAATATAAGTTTATAAGGCAACCTGAATTTCACTTTGGAAACCCACAGCCTCTAAGGCACCACTAAGATGGCTTCCTGATTAACCCCTCTAAGTATGGATCATTTATGCTTTGCTTATATGAGGAATTAAGCTTCATGGGTCAAGCTCTTTTGACAGTCACTGAGATGCCATGAAAAGAATCTGCTAGACAGATGTGGCCCATGACAGAACTAACACAGCTGCCTTGCCCAAGAGAAAGCACCTTCCAGGACAGGCACACCTGCATAGTCTGAAGCTTGTCAAAAAGTGGTAAATACAAGGCTGCTATTTGGACTGCTCAATTAGACTTTGAGTCTTTCTGGCTCTTTTCTTAGGCTTTTATACTATGGCAAGTGATTATCTTTTCATGTTGTGTTAAATTCTGGTCATAGTGAAGCATAGGGTGAATCAAAGCAAATCAAGATAGTAGTCTTAAGAAACACAAATTCCAGCATATAAATGGCAAGAAAAGGAAGCCATAGTTCAAATCAAGCTAAAGGTAACTAAACAGTACAGCAACAAGTGACTGACAGACAGCAGGGTAGACGGCTCTTGGATGTTGGTTGTTTAATTGGCCATTGAGTAAAGCAAGTCCTGCTAACAGAATGTTATTCATTTCAGGGATATTTACACCCATGGTATTTTCAGCTGCCAGCCGAAGTTTAGAAGCCCTGAGGTGCAGTTTATTAGGAAGAATCTGGGTATACTTAGCAAGAAGAGGAGAATAGTAAGAAATGGTATCCTAACAGCCTTACTGGATTCAGGCAGTAATAAACTCTGGCAACTTCTATTCCCTATACCGTGGGCAGCTTGAATTTTTCCATCTGCTTCTCCTTCCACCATCACTTYTCTCTGACTACTCTAAGTCATATTTGTTACTGCTTTACTCCCTGAATGTGTCAGTTCAGCAGAGGTGACACTCCCTCAGCTGTCCCCACATTCCCGCCTGGGGAAGATCACATACTCTTCTCTCTAGACTTGGCTGTGCTTCTCTGGAGAGATTATCCTCTTTGGTATATGTGTCTACCTCTGACTAGACTTGGAGTTCATTGAGGGAGAGGATGCCCTTTTCATCATCAGTATGTTTTCTAAGCTCAGAACGATGCCTGAAATAGAATGTTACAGAATTCAATTATATTATCTTAGAGCTGGATTATCCTCTCAGCTAGTTGAGATCATCTGGAATCTTAAGCCTCTAATGCATTTCACTGAATACTTTTTCTCAGTGTCTCACCAACTTTACATTTGATAAGTAAGCCCAAATAATGAAGATTTTTATAGGGGCATTTGTAAGCACACAATTTCTTAGATTTGCAGTGCATGACAAAATGATTTCAAGATTGTTTCCATTGTTATTAATGATATTTCTTGAGGACGTTGTGCTAGGTACTTTTCTAAGAATTTTTACAGTATTTTTCTGTGTTGACATCTTCAACAGTTCAGTGGGGAGAGTTAGTAATATAAACACATTTTTCAAAATTAAAGGGAACTTCACATGGCCGATAAGCAAAACTCAATTAACCCTGATGAATCTGACCCAAGAGACCAAGCTTTTGGCCACTTTGCTAAGGTTTTGGTGGTATTTCTATTTATAGATGTAGTTATTTATTATACCCAGCCATCCTTGAATCTGATCAGAATAAAGTTAA
Source organism: Apodemus speciosus (assembly GCA_002335545.1). Lineage (NCBI taxonomy): Eukaryota > Metazoa > Chordata > Mammalia > Rodentia > Muridae > Apodemus > Apodemus speciosus. Next base: position 29,227 of record BDUI01009807.1, on the reverse strand, counting down.
TGGAGCTGTTTTAAAATGAATGCTACTTTCCCAGGGTAAGGTATATTTGTGTCTTCTCCCCCAAACATGATAATATTGCCATATTAGATTTGCTTTTTCTCTTCCGTTTTCTCTGTCACATAAGCTTGTTTGTTATCTACCATTGTGATGTAACCTAGCTAATGACAGTTGATGTCTGTTCTCTGCCTTTCACAGGAGCTGCTGTGTCAGGATCTATTCCAGAACGGGTCTCCATCACTCCTCCCCCCCCTGCCCACTCCCCACCACCTGCTAAGGTTTTATCTGACCAAACTTTTAAGCACTCTGATCACTGATCTCCTTCATTCCTCATCCCCCCAAGAACTGGAGGTTCCTTAGATGAAAGGCTCCAACTCCTTGTTTGTGTTTTGTTTTGTCTTTTCTAGATGGGGGAATCTCTGTATAGCCCCCTGATATCTTCCAACTTGCTTTGTAGAGGAGGCTGGCCTTGAACTCAAAGATCTGCCTACCTCTGCCTCCCAAGTGCTGGCATTAAAGGCATGTTCTACCTTCTTAATCATGGTGACCACTCACTACTCAGGTCCTGTCACAGTTAGTGATGATTATCCCCTTCCTTCACAGTGGTTGGCATCTGAGGGAGTCTTAGAGACTTGTCATAATTCACCCAACATAGGCTGTGGGGTAGCATTGAATGCCATACTGAAAGTTTTAGATTTCTACAGGTCATTATTTGTTTTCGTGAGTTGACACATACTTGTATCAGCACCCCTACAGTTTCTGATAAAGAAGCTCCCATAAAAGGGCCTCTGGTTCCTTTGTGTCAAATGATGCTGCCTGTTACTCGGATTCCATATTGTTGGCACTCTGCTCCTACTGACCAGGCCATGAACTTGCATCCAGAGGTTTACTAAAGCTATTTCTTTTATCCTGGAATTATTCCAATAGCAATAAACTAAACACTTACCTATAGCTGAGAGACAGAGGGACTATTTATAAGGGAATAAGGATGTATATTTGACCTAAGACATAGAAAATTGTCCTTTGTCCAGCAGGGTCACGAGCTGGACTATAAAAATATCAAGGAAACAGTATTAATTATCTTTCTTATTTCTGTAATAGATAAACTCATGAGAAAAACAACTTAAAGAAGGAAGGATTTAGTTTGATTCATAGTTTGGGGTCATCTGTCATGGCAGGGAAGGCATAGTGGGGAACATGAGAACAGCTGGACTGGAAAGAATTTTAGGACAGTGAAGTCACTCAGCATAGTGGTGGCAGTTGTTCATACTTATTAATGAGGATTTAACAAATGTGGAGGGCTCAGGCTCTATGGGACATCTCTGTGACTTTTGATTTTGATATAAATATAAAAATGTCCTAAAGTAAAGGATTGCAATCTGAATAGAGAGGCTCAAGAAACAAAACTAAGTCTAATAATGAGTCCTGCTCTTACATAAAGTTGGAGTCCTTTCTCAGAACAAGTGTCAGTGTCAGAACAACTGCTTGCAACCCAGCTTCAGAGGATACAATATCCTCTTCAGGCATCATTAGGTACCTGCATTCACATACACATACTATTCCATTCCATGCATCCATCAATGCATTCATCTATGCATGTATCTATGCATCCATCCATGCATCTATCTATCAGTCTATCCATGTTTCTGTACATCATCCGTGCCTCTATCTATTTCTTCAACCA